>AWOL01S0002593.1:133373-145860 GCA_000715115.1 Nicotiana otophora | reverse complement strand
CCCGGAACATTCGTCCTCGAATGTTGACTAATGCACTTATCATTCTCATAACCCCTAGCTCTTGCGAATACTTTAATATTGTTCTTTCCATTTAGGCAACTGTTCTGTAAATAATTCCAAAGGCCTGGGCATTCCCCCCCTTTAGACCTCTTTCTCATATCACGACTTGTGGTCGGAATCCTTCCAATCTCGTAACTCTTGATACCTTCCGTCATGCCGCATGTACGACTTTTTCTTTGTAAGTGCGCCTATGCGACTCTTCTCTCCTTTTTCCTCCGGGTTTTAGCCAATCTCTAGGTCTCACTTTGTAACCATATACAGAGCTTGATAAGATGTCCCTCTGGGCATCTATGGGATATACCGAAGTTCTTCGCTAGGTACTTTGTTGAACTTACGAATATTGTTATACCTTATTTCATAGATCCATTTATCCATCCGTATGACTTTACTGCCATAACTCTTACTTTGATTTATCGTTACTGAGGTATGCTACCAAACTCCAGGTTACTCTCATTTCTTATCCTATATGGATAAATCTAAGACCTTTAATGTTTCTTCATTACTATTCATCTTAATAATGATGGTCTAATCTCATTTCATACTTTGTAACTTTTATCCATCCATTGTTGATTCACCTTAATACCAATAACTTGACCTCTTATGTAACACTGCCTCTAGGGATCACGTCTTATCTGGGAACATCAGAAATGATTAGACTAATCCACCTGGGGTGATACCATGCTTCCATAACCGTATTCCATAGCATCCCAATGTGATTCACATTAAGTGGGTATTTTAATCCTAAGGACTTATCCACTTTCGTCACCTTCTCACTCGCCCTTTATAATCCTTACTCCTGTCTTTCTAAAACCTTGTTGTTTTACCATACTTTAGCTTGCGACCTACATTTATCTATTTATACTACTCGCAACCTTTATTCAACTTGCTTGCATCATAGGTTTCCTTATGTCATCCTGGAACATCAAGCGAGAAATAACATCGTCTCTAACTCTTCTTTACTCTCTTAATTAGACCTCTCAATACTTAGAAACCATAGGTTGGAAGATATGTCACTAACGACACTGCTACATTCCTGGATACTGAATCCCAGTGCTTCTAACCTTTTATCTGTAGTATGGATTATTCGCAACCTTCTGCATTTGAGTATCTCATACGTTGTTCACCTTTACCTTACTTACCTTAAAATCTTGCATCACATCTTCTATTTCTTTCATAACTTCTCTTCTGCATAGGTATGATTTACATCCACAACTTGAAGCTCTATTATAATACTTGCACCTCTGGTGCATATATAATCCGGTGGGAGCTTCATACTAACTTCCTATGAGGCTGGTAGTATTTTCTAACTGGGTTTATCGTAGAGCCGTTATAAAATATGGCTACTGTACTATCTCTCTTGTACCTCTAATATTAAGAGTGATTCTGCAATGTTCTCAATCACGATGTCTATAATTCTCTGGGTCCAATAATCAGACTCCTGATTTACTTAGTTGATGTAACTCTTTAGTTTCCTCTTCCCTCTGATTAGCCTTTATGTAGGCTTAAGCTATCATCCAATCTGCAGCTCCTGGTATTAGTTATTCCTTTAGCATTTCAATCTTTCTTGGGCGCTATGGAATATTCATGATACAATCTTCTAACAATTCAATCCTTTGTCTATGACATGGACTCAATTCTTTCTTTTAACTTATACCAGAATCTTCTATGACTGTATGGTTGTCAATATATATGCTACATGTATAAAACTCCGAACTCTTAAGTGCGTTCATAACGTATCTAACTCCAGATCATTAATCGAATAATTCTTTCCGTTCCTTCTCAGCTTTCTGTAAATGTAAGCTATTACTTTTCCTGGTATTTCTGCCTCTTGTTGCGTGCATAATTAGCTTATCCTAGTTCCTATGCATGTCAGAATTTTGTGCAATTCATATGATCTCGAATATTACTTTTGGTTCCATTTCCCGCTCATTAGCCACTCTAGGTGCCACTTCCTTATGGAGTGCATACAATGTTGCTGCGAGATTGTTGTTACAAGACCATTTCCTCTTTTGGTCACTGTGCTTAGGTTGAAGCCTTCTTCCTTATTTCCTCAGCTAGTCTTTCGTTGTAGTATTTAGGGAGACCTTCTAGCTCTTGTAAAGTTACAAGCTTATTACATCATATCCTTGACGGAAGTTTTTATGTTCTTCTTCGCCTGTAATTATCCCTAGTTACTTATTTCCATGACCTTGTGCTTGTAGGGTTACTCCTGAACTGAAGTTTTGACTGTCTTGCCAGTGAGACTATCTTTTATTTCCATAATATTCATACGATACCTTTAACTACTCCAACTCTTATCTGAATATTTCTCAAGTATTACAATGACATTACTGCGAGGCTGAACTCACTATATTGGCTTTTACTATGTTTATCTTGCACGATCTGCTGTCTCGTCCTTTACCTCCTGTTTAGCCATAACTAGGCTTTTCCCGAATCAATTACTAACTACTCGTTGGCCCATTCGCATATCAATATTTCGCGTAATCTTTCTTGGGTTATTTCCTTTGTCTTAACTTACGTCTCGCACTGGCTCCTTATCTATCAATAACATCTCGGGCAGGGACCCTTACTTTCTTTTCTTGATGTTGTGCTTACATTCGTAGTATATTTGTAGGCTTTGAATAAGTGCAATCTAATACCTTTTTCATCATGTTTTGTTTTTGCATTCTTCCTTTACCATTCCATAATTACTAGAACCACTTAATTCCGACTTAATGCCACATCACACCATATTCCCCCTTTAGGGGAGCACTAAGATTTAGTGCTACGATGATCTTACATATAGATGTTTTACCTTTTCATCTTTGGCATCTTCTCACATCATTGATGATCCTTACTCGCCTCGCAGTAATCCTTCTGTACCAAGGATAATGAAATTCCTTACTCGCGAGGGTGACACTTAGTGTAACTGGCACATACAGTCCCTTAAGCTTATCTTTACCCACCTTGCTTACTTTAGGAAAACGTTTTCCTGAATGACTTTTAAAGGGTATTCTTCTGTCGTCCATTCTATTATCGCCAAGACACAATCTCTGAAATTCTCATGATGCCGACTATTACTCAGTCCCTAGTTCATGTTTAGTTTATCTTGTTCATCAGTCCATGCTTATTTCTTATTATTCTTGGGTGTAACTTTTCCTTCTGGTTATCACGTTAGAGTCACGAACTTTTTTCTAGAAATGAGGATATAAATTTATGGCCTATACTCTTTTGTTGTCTCACGACATGTCACCTCTCGTCTTTTCCTTCACTTGACTATAGACTCTGTAATACTGTCATCTTTTTGATCTACCGTTGTCATCCATGTATCACATCTTAATCATAATGCTTCATTAACTCTCTTCTTACTTCCCTGCTAACATTTATGCCTATCACTTTATTCTAAAAACTCCAACAAGATATTCTTTTGCTTTTAGCTCCCCTTTGCTCCATCCACTAGCTCTTTGGGTTGCCTAACATTCTCTCTCTACTAGGGACGTGAGCCATGCTAAGATAATATTTATCCCTTCCAGGCTTCCAGTGCCCATCTTTGTGGTACTCATATCTAGCTGTACTATTTTAGAGTGCACCATCTGGGTGTCTCACAAGGAGATCTATCGGCACATTATTTTAGAGTGCACCATCTGGGTGTCTTACAAGGAGATCTATCGGCACATTATCCTTCGGAAATGTCAACTAACGCAAATAATCCATCCACCATTTTGGGTCACTCTAACCCCAGCCGGATCCTGATACCCGTCCTTCTCTTATACCACATATATTAGCTCATATAGGGCATAACTGAGATTGGTGTGGCCAATTGTACATACCTCTGTTACTGTTGAAGGTAACTCAAAAGGCTTATCTTTCTCTGCCTGAGTCGTAAATAATGTTATTCTTCATTAACTAGGCGCCTCGTACCCTTCTTCATCTTGTGTTTTTTACTTGTTGAAACTTATACCTTCTGATTCTTTCATTACTTTTTACCATAAGAGTGGATAGTCATTCTTGCCTTAGGGATCCTTATCAAGAAGCTTACACATCTTAGTATACACATGATGTGCTGAATACCTCATCTTTATCCATCATAAGCATGATGCAAAAATTGAGTTCCTCTGACTCAACTCTTCCATAGCTATATCCCTTACTAATCATCTTTCTGGATGTAGGCATCGTCGTACTATGAATAAGATAGAGTTTAGAAAATTGAGTTCTTACAACTAGGCTCTACCACATAATCTAGAGTAAGAAGAAAGAGTGACAGTCCTAAATGCCCTGTAGCCTCCTGCTTTTAAGTGTGGCACACGACACACCCATTAACAAGACTCTACTAGACATGACTTGTAGACTCCCTAAGACAGAAATGCTCTGATACCACTTTTGTCATGACCCAAACCAATGGGCCGCGACGGGCACCCGGTACCTTACTCAACCGAGTACCAATATCATTCTATTATAGGTAAATGAACCGAAGTAAAGCATGGGGGAATACAAACTTATACATATGACATATGGGCCTATAAGACCAAAATAACCACTCATACACTGAACATAGGCCGATAAGTCCATACAATCTTTTATGTACATGACATCTGTCTACAAGCCTCTAAGAATACATAATTGTCACAAAGGTTGGGACAGAGCCCCGCCATACCAAACAATACACGTCTAAATCATACTGACCAACCAAGCAACTCCGAAGCAAATGGAGCGCACCAACATCTTCCACTGAGTTGATAGCCTACTTGGAGGACTCTCGACCTATCTATCGGGACCTGCGGGCATGAAACGCAGCGTCCCCAGGCAAAGGGACATCGGTAATAATGTACCGAGTATGTAAGGAATGAAAATCAGTAAACAATAGACATGAGAGAAACATGGAGTAAAAGACTCAACATGTATATCTGAATAGCTCTGCGAATCATTTAAATTATAATGTCATGCATATGCGTATAAAATGTCATACCATGCATGGGTATATGCGTGCATAACATCATCAAGCCTCTGAGGGCATCCCATCATATCATCTCGGTCACTATCGGCAAATCATCAACGTATACCAGCTGATCAGGTGGTGGTGCGTATATAACGCCGTAACCTTTTTCTATATCCCATATATATATAATATACATATATATGCATATATAACGCCATCGGGTCTTGGGTCAATGTACATGTATAAATGAATGAAATGCATATGAAATACGTCAATAACATCTCTCGGAAAGTAATAGGACCATTATGCCTTTGATTAAAGTCATGAAATCAACTTTATCAATTTACGTATTTTCTGAGACCCATGAACTGATGATAGAATAATATGACACATGGGGAATCAAGAACATAAGCATCTGTAGTATTTCTATGAATAGAGTCATTTATGGAAATTATGCATTTGCTCATTTCGTTTGTGTCGTATAGATCATGCCAAAAGAAAGAAGGGATAGCTTTAATATACCTGAGTCGATTCTCTTGACAATCCCTCTAACACACGTCAATTGCGATAACATGTAACAGCAAGATCGGAGTAGGGAAAATTCCGTATGATATTCTTGAGAAAATTTGCACCGTACTCCGTTATAATTGCAAATTTCACGCTTTATAGTACAAAATGGTCTCTGTACGAAATGTTTTGAAGAAATACGTTGCTATTGCAATCCATGAACTTTGCTGAAACTTTTTGACGTGAAAATGTTAAAGCTATACAATTCAAGGTTTGGAATTATGGAAAAAGTGTAGTATACAGTGATGATTAGGCACCAACCCCTCTTAATTGTGGCATCTTGCAAATTTGAATTCAAGAGTCACTCAAGAATCATGTGTTGCTGCCACGTGGGGAAAGTTTAGGCTTATCCAATATTAGCCACTTAATTCCTCAATTAATTTGTTAATTCTTCATTAATTAATAATTACCCATTTATCCACATAATTAGGAGTCATCTCAATTTACTTAAAATATTACTTACTTTTAATACACTTTGCACACCTTTCTATTATGGTCATGTGGTACCTTGTATGGTACTAGTCCATAAATACTGGGTATTTTAGCTCGGGTCGTATTTTATCCCAAAATGTCAAACTTTGACAAATTTATTTTCTTCAATTTGCTTACCCTATAACCTTCACGAATTTACTCATCCTTATTTAAAATAGCATAATGCTTATAATCTCAAAATAATTTCATTCCCGAACTTATGTCGATTAACTTACGACGAAACTTTAACATACGAAAATGCGGGATGTAATATCTCATTTCCGATCTTTCATCAATTTACTTATGACGTACTTTCACGTACGAAAACATGGGGTGTAACATTATTGCTATGTGGCACGAAAATATTTTGGAAGAATTCCTCGTGGGATGATTGTGCATGATAGATGTGTTAGTCATTCAAATGCTAGAGTTGAGATCAGTTATGATGATTCATGCGTCCTATGAATTTGGAGACTGGGAGTTCTTGGAAGCATATTGTTTCAAGGTTGTGACCTGTTTGAGGTGAGTATTTTATTTAAATCCAGTGGAGGCACTAGTTGCGTTAATTATTTGGGATAGCTACGCGCTATGAGTGCGTATATATGTGAGGTTTGAGCCCATGTGCGAGCATCGAGGCAAGTATTCATACCCGAAAGAATGCTTAGGCAAGATATACCTAGAGTTGAATGTTAAGCGTAAAGTTATAACGTTTCTCGTGTTCTTAACTTTGTTGAGAACTATCTGGGCTACACTTGAGGTTACAAGAGGCTAATTCCCTGAATAAATGGGGTAGTTACTATTTCTGCGTTACATTGCCGATTTGAAGTGTGATTACAGACTTTGCACATGCTTACACTATGGCATGTTATTTATACCAGTCCAGGAGCATGAGAATCTTATTTCATTATCATATACAAGTGTACCTGTTTAATTGCTCCTGTATGATATGCTGGGACTAGAGGCATGTGACCATGCCAGGTGGTTCAAATTATTGGCACGTGAGTTGTCCATGCCATGTGTAGGAATTTTATTTCTATGATAATTTATCTGATTCATTAATTTTCTTCATCTATAATTCTGCACATGTGCCTACGGTTATCCTCTTTACGAAATTTAAGGAGTTGGTTGTAACATTGTGGTTGTGGTGGTGCTGTTGAACTTGCAATACAGTTCTCTTCCTTGAGACATCTCCCATATTTGGGTACACATATTGCACAGTTGTGACTGGAGTTATATTGATATGGCTTGTCTATTGGATAGTTGTATTTAATAATATAAGATAATTGGACCTAGAATGGGTACTATCAGGTTTGATTACAGTATATTCGGAAGGATAATATTGAAAGTCGGCTTAGAAAGTGATTATGTTTCTGGTTGGGGCGAGAGAGATTCATGGCTTGTTGATCTGATAAGGGGTCATGAGATTCCGCGTGTTTCTTTCATTATCAACAATATACGAAACTTTTGGAATGAGGTTTTGTTTGTTATGGGATTTTATACTAGTACTTGGCTGATTTTTGAGTAGTTACTATGATCGGGAAAGGTGCTGCGAGTATGAGAGTTGTGTGGTATGTTATGTGATTATATATGGGGTTATGGTTATGGCTTGATACAGCTTGTTCAAACTTATACAGTGTGTAGATGTGAGACTCGGGTCTTGTAAGAAATTCTGGATGTTGGAAATTGGGCTCTAAGTTTTACGGACTAAGGTTAGAGTAATGACCTTCAATTGTGTTGTGTTGTCAGGCCTATATGGAATAGGGTGACTTGGAACCATCCACGAGTATGTACGTGGGGAGATTAATAGTGATTTGATAGCTTGGAAAGAACTCTCGGCACGTTCGAGGACGAACGTATGTTTAAGTGGGGGAGAATGTAACGACCCGACTTGTTGTTTTGAGTAATTACTCTCCTTATTAATATTTGAAGTCTTGAATATCTTCATATGATGTATTATGACATGTGTGAATCGTAGGTTTTGATTTTTCAGGTGTTTCGAAATTAGTTCGAAAGAATGAAGTTCATGTTGGAAACTTAAATGAAAAGGGTTGATCAAAGTTTAACTTTTGTGAAAACGACTCCGAAATAAAGTTTTGATGGTTCCAATAGCTCCGTCTGGTGAATTTGGACTTAGGAGTGTGTCCGGATAATTATTTTAAAGTCCGTAGTTAATTTGGCTTGAAATGGCGAAAAATAGAAAATTTAAAATTTGAAAGTTTGACCGAGGAGTTGACTTTCTGATATCGAGGTGGGAATCATATTCTGGAAATTGGAATAGCTTTGTTATGTCATTTATGACTTGTACGCAAAATTTGAGTTCATTCCGGATTGATTTGATATATTTCGGCGCGAGGTTTGAAAGTTGAAAGATTAAAGTTCATTAAGCTTGAATTGGGGTATGATTCATGATTTTAGTGTTATTTGATGTGATTTGAGGCATCGACTAAGTTCGTATGATGTTTTAGGACTTGTTGGTATATTTGGGTGAGGTCCCGAGGGCCTCGGGTGGGTTTCAGATGGTTAACGGAATTTAAGTTGGATATTCCTAGAATGTTCGATGTTGATTCTTCAATAATACGTGGTATTACAGCAAGCAAATGAGATCTAAATTCAGTTTTGATTGAAGAATTAGATCCGTATTGAAATTACGGAGCAATATAAAAAAGAATCGTCGAATTCAGACATCGTATGAGAGAGTTATGCCCATTTCAGTGTCGAGAATGATTTCTTGTCGCCATCAGTGCCCACGGTATCGTGGGGTGCTATACTTGGCACTGGGACTGCTGGAGGTACTGGAAAGGGCGCCACAAGCAGCGCCCCACACCACATGTGGTGCCACAGACGTAAAAACCCCATAAAACGGGGAGTTTTGCCATTTTTACTCATTTTTGAGTTTGGGGAGCTCGGTGTAGGTGATGTTTGGGCGATTTTCACGGGAAAACATTGGAGTAAGTATTCCTTATCCTATATTGATTATATTTTATGATTCCATTTTTCATTTACATCGTGAATCCGTGAATTAATGGAAGAAAAATCAGATTTTTATAAAATCTTCCAAAAATATAAAATGAAGATTTGAAGGTCAATCCGATGTCGGAATTTGATACTTTTTGTATGGTTGGACTCGTATCGGAATGTGTGTTCGGATTTTGTGAGTTTTGTCAGATTCCAAGACATGGGCCCCACTGTCAATTTTTCGAACGGAGTTGGGAATTTTTGTAAATTGTAAAATTGTAAGTATTAGAGTAAGTTGTGATTAATTTGCACGTTGTTTGAATAGATATGAGTCGTTTGGATTGAATTGAGGAGATAAGAAGGCGTATGGAGGTTGATACGCGCGGAATGGAATTTCTGGAGTATTTTACAACTTGCTCGGTATTGGATTTGTCTTGTTCGAGGTAAGTAACTCTTCTAATCTTGGAGCTGAGGGTATAAACCCTGAATTATATGTGTTATGTGTTTGGTGTTTCGTGAAGGAGCCCATCCAGAGTCTGTACACACCCCCAGTGAGCGCAGGTACCTACTGAGTACGAGTACCGAGCGCGAGTGACGAGTGACTTGGGAGGATTGAGTGACCGTGAGGCATGAGTGACTGTGAGGATTGAGTGACTGGGAGGACTGAGTGACTTTGAGAATTGAGTGACTGGGAGGACTAAGTGACTGAGAGGATTGAGTTACTGGGAGGACTGAGTGAAATGATACTCTGAGAGTATGCATATGGTTTTATCATTGAGGTACATCGCATTGACTTGCACACTTGATATACATGCATAGAGATACATTTTTCTCAAGCTGTAAGATATCACGTCATTCATGACTTCTCACACATATTGGCATATGGGCATATTGATGCATTTTCCACTCGCTATAAGAAAAGAAAATGAAACATCTTATTTATTGTTGAAAGGAATTTTGGAAAAATTACTATTTCAAACTTACTCATATTTTTGGCAACTTAGGTAAAAGACTTGAGTTTTCACTAATACACTTGAAAGACAAAGCTATTTTCAGAAATCATGATTATGTTGAGAATGTTATTGTTGAATTATTACTTGTGCTGCTTTAAATTATATTGCTATAAAATATTGTACTCTATTGGTGTTGGACCCCGACTTGTATTCCAGCTCATCACTACTTTCAACCTAAGGTTAGGTTTGTTACTTATTGAGTACATGGGGTCGGTTGTACTCATACTACACTTCTGCACCTTGCGTGCAGATATTGGATGTTTATGTTGCTGCGATCGACGGGAGCTGGATTTGAAGATGTACTTGTGTTCCGGTCATAGCTGCCTCTTGTTCATGGTAGGCTTAGATTTATAAGAATCTGTTTATGTACACTTCAAACAGATGATGTATTTATTTCATACCAATTTTATAAATTACACTTCAAACAGATGATGTATTTATTTCATACCAATTTTATAAATTCTAATCTTAGAAGGTCATGATATGTACTACCAGTCCTTGGGGAGTTTAATAGGGCCAGTTAAATATTATATGAAACAGATATTTGTAAATTGGCTTACCTAACGGGTTGGGTTAGGTGCCATCACGGCTAGTTGGATTTTGGACCGTGACAGCAAATGCGAACCCTGTGTCGCAAATGCTACATCTAAGGCTGTTGTTAAGACTTTATTTCGGGGTTTAGCCCATTGCTCTTACATTTTCATTTGGTTGGGCGATTGTTTGGAGCTCTTGGAGGCAAGATTTTCATCATCTATTGCAAGGTAAGTAATTCCCACGTATTATAAGTTAATTACATGGATTCTATAAGGATTTAACAAAGCAATTGTGGAGAATTGTGGGATATTTGGAAAAAAACCTAGAAATGGTATTTTTGGATTTTGACCATGAAATTGGACATGAACTAGGAATAAATTATATATTTGGGTTCGTGGTGCTATGAGTAATGTTTATCTTCGAAAAGATTCGGAATCCGGGCATGCGGGCCCGAGAATTGACTTTTGTGACTTTTCGAGCAGAGTTGAGAATTGTTATAAATTGATTAATTAAGAGTTTTTGGGTATATCGTGATTGGTTTGCACGTTGTGTGACTAGTTTCGGATCGTTTGGCTTTGAATTGAGGAGTAAGAGAGGCTTTGGAGCCGATTATTGGAACTTCAGAGCGAGGTAAGTCTCCTATCTAACCCTGTGAGGGGAAAACTACCCCTAGGTGATGTAATTGTTATGTGCTACTAGTTGTGGGTGCTACGTGCGCACGAGGTGACGAGAGTCCGTACGTAACTAAAACATGTTTATGTCTGGGTAGACTTAGGATTTTATCATGTAATATTTGAATTGTTTGGACTCATTTTGCTAGCATAATTAATTAACATTATAACATATATATATATATATATATATATATATATATATTAGGCCGAGCTTTATCACCTTGAGTTGTTTCCAATTTGATAAACGTATATTCATTATTATGCACCTGTATCTGTGTTGTAAGCATGTGACTCGTAATTGGATAAGTTTCTTCTTTTCTTGTGGTGCGGGCCAAACGCCTCAACAGTATAATAGATGAATCTATGGTTCGTGACGCTCGACCCTCGGCAATGTACATATTATTCTGGATCAGGCCGAACGACCTCGGCATAATCGTGCGTTATATCGTTAGCAGTCCGAATATTCACGAGATTACCCTTCCACTGATGCCTGGAATATTATATGGTCTTCCTAATTCATTGATACTTGCACTTGATACATCTGAGATGTTGAGATAAAATACGAGACTGAGAAAGATTATCTTTAAAAGAAATTTATGGGAGATTATATGACTTACAGTTTTACCCCTACATTGCTGTTGTGTTTCATATTTGCTTATGATTTATCATATTGGTGTTTGGACCTCTAATAAGTGTAGACGTCGACCCCTCGTTACTACTTCTTCGAAGTTAGGGTAGATACTTACTAGGTACGCGTTGATTTACGTACTCATGTTGCACTTCTGCATTAAATGTGTAGGATCTGACAGGTTCATCTGGTGGTCATCTGGGAGCGTAGGCGCTGCTGCTGAGGAGACTTTATAGTGAGCTGCATTCCAGGCTACGTATCGCAGCCCACAGAGTCTCTGTCGTGCTATTTACTTGTCCTGTCTTATTTATATTCCAGACCGATGTTGTATTATTATTTTACTTCTTAGTAAATACTCATGCACTTGTGGCATTAGGTTTTGGGGATATTTTAGTTGATACTTACAGATTCACATATTATTATCACCTTTTATTTTTATGCAATACTAATTATGTTTGTAATGACAAGGTGGGTTGCTCTGTTGGTAAGCACCCTCCACTTCCAACCAAGAGGTTGTGAGTTCGAGTCACCCCAAGAGCAAGGTGGGGAGTTCTTGGAGGGAAGGATGCCGAGGGTCTATTGGAAACAGCCTCTCTACCCCAGGGTAGGGGTAAGGTCTGCGTACACACTACCCTCCCCAGACCCCACTAGTGGGATTATACTGGGTTGT
>AWOL01S0002593.1:1521-132660 GCA_000715115.1 Nicotiana otophora | reverse complement strand
GACAAGGTGGGTTGCTCTGATGGTAAGCACCCTCCACTTCCAACCAAGAGGTTGTGAGTTCGAGTCACCCCAAGAGCAAGGTGGGGAGTTCTTGGAGGGAAGGATGCCGAGGGTCTATTGGAAACAGCCTCTCTACCCCAGGGTAGGGGTAAGGTCTGCGTACACACTACCCTCCCCAAACCCCACTAGTGGGATTATACTGGGTTGTAAAAAAAAAACAAAAACAAAATTATGTTTGTACCTGTGATTTTAAAGGTGTAAATTTCCTTACTTAATAAAATTTATGATCGCGAAAGTAATAAAATGAACAATTAATGTGATAGTTCACTGTTAGCTTGCCTAACGGTAAACGTTGGGCGCCATCTTGGCGTATAGTAGGTTTTGGGTCGTGGCAACTTAGTATCAAAGCTCTAAGTTCACTGGGGTCTCACGAGTCATGAGCAAGTCTAGTAGTGTCTTGCAGATCAGTATGGAGACGTTTGTACTTATCTTCGAGAATCTACAGGGCTGTTAGTGGCACTTCCCTTCTTGATTCCTCATCGTGCGATTTGATTCCATTAAAGCTTATGTCTTCATTTCCTTCCTACTTAATCTTATGCAACGTGGAGTGCTTGTTATCAATTGGGCATCAGGGAGTCGTAGTTGTACTGCAAATGTGGTGCATGATGTTTCTCCCTGCGTATTCGAGCGAGTTATTATCGCCGTCTTATGGAAGGGGTCGTTTCAGCCCTGTATTAGTATTTCCTACGATTTCGAGGCTATGCACAAATTATTATGGCATTCATGCGTTGGTATCACACAGTGATAGTTTAATAGTAGGGTACTTGTTTATGTGTCGATGAAGTTAATGACTCGAAAGGAGGATTTCTCAGTTCATGGTTTAGAGGTTCGACATTTAATTCCAGCGGAGGAAAGACAATTAGACTATGTATGTTCAGGCTTTGGTTGATGGAGTAACGAGACTTGATAGTTTAGAGCGTGGTGGAATTTTCATTTGTGGCGTGGTGTCATCGTCCTTGTTGGAATGTATTAAGGCCTATAGGTGTTAGAGTCTCCTTTGATTTGCCTTCATGGCAGGGTGTTGTGAAATGGAACCTGAGAAGCGGTTGTCAGAGATGGCCGTGTGTAGCGGTTTCAGAATCGAATCGATGTTTCTGATGTTGATGGATCGAGAAAGATGATCTTTGAGGAGGCTTAGAGTTGGTAGAAATTTATTTAGATCAGGTGCTACAGAGATGGATTTTGCTTTGAGGTAGTATTTGGGCAGTGAAGGATGAGGAAGGACATGGTGGGAGGTGTCTCGTGGTGATTGAATTGCTAGCAGGTCAAGTATCAAAAGCAGAGGTCGATAAGTTTCTTAAAGGAGATGGTTTAACCGAAGAAGGAGTGGCGGAGTAGCATATGGATTATGTGGTAGTATAGCCATATGCCTTGAGAAAGGTTTAGAGCGATTTGAGGATCATGGTGGACAGTGTCTAGGTCTACGGATTTTATTTGGAATGGTGGCTACTGTGCCGGGTAAGGTTGAATATGACGGAAAGGAGTTTGCTTGGAGTGTTTAGGGGCGTAAGAGCTTGATTATTGTAATGGAATACGATGTGACTTCGAGTTTGGAATGTATTGTCGGACTTTCAGTTGTTGTCAATGGGGAATAAACGGACTTGTACCGTTGGTGGACGAGCATGGGCTCAGGAGGGTTTACTGATTTTGTGGTAGTTGTACCCAATGCAGCGTCGTTAGAAGATGTCGGTAAGGAATTCCACAGGTGGGCTATCTCCTTTGAGCAGGTCAGCAGTTGCGTGATTTTGATGAAGTTTCTACAAAGCGTTCTACTTACTACCCAGCAGGAGGTCGAATGATTGATTATGATTGGCAATTCAGAATGTTCATGAAAAGTTTAACAAGAGATTATTAGGAATTTGGCGGGTTATCGGTGCGAGATGACGGTAATTGAGAAAGAAGAATCATTGTGGGTTTTACATTTATGTGATTGTAGCTTAAAGCTAAGTAAGGGAGCCTACAGTGTACGATAAGATCGCATAGTTGTCTGCTTGTGCGGTTTTTGGTTATTGGTGCATTGGTGGATTATGTATGCCTAAGAAAATAAAACATTAGGGATAATTCGAGCAAACAACTTTCATGAATGTGTGCTATATTTTGCTTTATCACTTCATGTGCAGGTTTTGGGAAGACTCAGAGTTTATGATTCTTGTGGATGTGATGTATAAGGAAAATAATTCATCTGGTTGCTTCTTTGGGAGTGTTCATGTGGTGACAGCGCACTAGAGTTTGGTTTTATATTCGGGACCAAGTCAGAGTGGGTGACTCTCAACAGTGGTTCTAATGTATTCGTTATGTGACCGAAGACCGGCATTTTGCAGCAGAGTGTGAAGAATACTTGGGGGACTTTCTATGTTATCATTGAGTCGACGGGGTAGTATTGTAATAAATGGGAGAAACAATTTCAGATTCGCGGAAGGTCTTTCAGAATGGGTGTACCAGTTGGAGATGCTATTGTGTGCATAAGAAGGGTATGAGATGGTTCATGGGTATTGAGATGATGTGGTCTCGTGAATTGGGCCACTCGAGATGAGTGTTGTTGGCTTTAGTTATCTTTTGAACGGAGATATTATTATTTCTAAGGCAAGTCAAGAGTAAATTGAAAGAAGTGGGGCCGATTAGAAATGGTTTGAATCAGCATGATTGTGGCAATGAAAAGTTCCTTCGGCGTGTTAAGTTATACAAGTGGTTTGTGGTTGTACGTACGGGCTTCACAACCACCATGATTTGCTTGATTGGGGAGGTATTCGATTCCTATGGCCTTGTTGTGTAAATGGATCCCGAAAGAGTTATGGCGGTTTAGACCACGACTTGAGGTTTTATTTTCCTCGGGCGTGGGAATTTAGTTGTGTGTTGCAATTTTCCTTCTGAAATGAGTTAAGTGAAAGGTTTCTAGCCAATGAAGTGCTTATTCTACTAGTAGTTTAGGGGTTATGATAAGTTCTTGTACTCTCGTGTAGCGGCATAATAGGTGCAGTGAGCTGTATGGGAATTGGAAGTTGAGGCTCAAGGTTACAACCCGGTGTTGATAAGAATGAGACGAGCTCGGATGGGCAGGGCGGAGTTAAGATGTTTAGAGTAAGCTGGCATTATCTTACTGTCGCCTAAGAATGGTGTTTTATGGAAGAGGCATTGTGTATTGATTTGTGGATTTGTGAATGATGTCGCCCAAATTCATACCACTGACTGGGATTGTGAAGCGGTCGATGCAATTATAATTACCCAACGTGAGTCGGGGTCGATTCCACATAGAGCTTAATTGGATTAGGTATATATCTAGACTAGGTGTATGACGTGCCCAAATTGCACATCCGCATAATTAGTTGTTTCTTCCTACTTCTAAAAAGTATACTATTGTTTGCAAATGAAAAGCTAAGGAACGATATTTTTGGTATTGTTGTTTTTCAAGTTGATAAAAGATCTAGGGTCGTGACTTCCACCTAGGTGGTTACCTAACAGATTGTGGGCTTTAGGGCAGATTTTATTGATCGGGGTGTAATATTGCAATCACACACAATTCCCCACTCTATACCTCTCAGTAGTTTGAGTGGTTTTGCCCAATTTGGCTTTCTCAAGTCCAAATGGATAATTCACAAAACTAAGGATAGATGCTTAAGTAGGGTCTTACTATCTCTAGATTTGACCCTTTAATTGGGGCTATCAAATTTTTGAGTTCACCCCAATTCCTTCTTAGCCAAGTTTTTCTAGATTTAGTCTCTCTTTCTCAAGTAGAGACTAGGTCAATTAGGCCTGAATCAATATTTGCAACCATTAATTCTTAAATTCAAGCAAGAACTAGGCTAAATATCATACACCCAATCACAAACAAGCACCAAATATTAGGCACCCACACTAGGGTTGGGTCACAACCCTAACTAAGAATTTAGTTACTCATAGGCAAAATTGAAGAAACTAAAGAAGAAACTAAGACTAAAATCATAATAGATGATTAAGGGAAGAAAATCTAATGTTAAAATGATAAACTATTACAAAGTTACCCAAACCAGTAAGGGAAAAAATGGCTATCTACGTTCAGTGTTCAAACTTGAATTAAATTTTACGAAAAGATCTATTTATACCCAGCTAAAATTATCGGACAAAATTGCCCCTGCGGAGGTTGTGCGGTAGCACAATTCTGTGTGCGGTCCGCACTTTGAAGCTGGATTGACAGGATGGACTTCCGCGGCCGCACAATTCTGGGGTGCGGCCACACTTCTTCAAATTTTGTGGACCGCATATTTCTGAGTGCGGCCACACTCTTGGACTTGAGCTAGACATGGGAGATTTTTGCGAACCGCATATTTATGAGTGTGGCCGCACTTTTGCATTCTGTGGCCGCACAATAATAGTGCGGTCTGCACTTCTTCAGGGACCCAAAAGACCATCTCTCCGAACCTCGTCTTCTGCGGCCGCATAATAATTGTGCAGTCCGCACTTTGCGAAGGGAATTTATCTGTGGTTCTTCATAATCTGCGGCTGCACACAGTATTATGCGGTCCGCACTTTGGTCTTTTGTGCTTTGTTTTGGTCCTTTTCCAATTTTACTCCTTTTTGAGTTGATTTTCATCTCTATGGCTCATTTTCCAATATTCCTACAAGAAAGCACATTTCATTAGTTCTCAGGAATAACTTTAAGCATTTTTGAGCTAAACCGAAAGTAAAAGAGTGCAAATAAGTGGTCAAAATCCCTACTTATCAGTGATTTGCTTTACAAAATTAGTACGGTTGGTGGTATGGAGGTGCAGACTATGCTATCTGGTGCAGATGATCATGGGAGCGTATCCCACAAAAAAATTGTATAAGTGTGACAAGTTAGTCACTTGATTGTTAAGGATTGAAACCAAGTGTGGAGATTCTGGTACTATCGCTAATGTGAGAGTTTATGCCTAAAAAGCGCCCTATTCCTTTGGTTGTGGACTGTAGGAGTTTGTTCCGGATTGGACGGCTGCCCGTGTGTGTCATGAATAGGTCCATTGTGGATACTTGAAAGGTTGTTGGCCCAATATGGTATGATCACAATCGGCTTGAGGTCTGTTGGAGGGTCTAATGTGAGTATGTTCTCTACGTGAAGTCGGATGTGTCCATTCGGCATAACATTGCTTACGGAGGAGTCATCAGGCGTTGGAAGTTATTCCCGTCTTCAGCTATTCCATGTAATATTTTATTGTGCTAGGTGGATTGTGATATGGCTTGATTGTTCGCATATGTGTTGTGATCCTGCGTAGCTTGTGGTGTTATATGAGCAAGATGTCTCTCGAGATGCAGGTCATTATTGCACCTTAGTCGTGCTTGGGCTTTTGTAGTGTATGGCACTATCCATCTCCCCAGGGTTGTATTAAGCACTTGGCGTGCTTGCGGTGGATTTTTGGCCATTTTGTAAGTATAAGCATTACGGCTTGATGGATGTTTCCTTATTGATTGTTGTGTGGATCGGGGTGGCACGCCGCCACGTGTATATTTTTTGGATCGGGTGGCATGCCGCCACAAGTATATTATATGGATTGGGTTACGCGCTGCAATGATGTCATGTTTGGATCGGGTTGCATGCTGCATCAATGTCATGTTTGGATTGGGTTGCACGCCGCAACAATGTCATAGTTGGATTGGGTTGCACGCCGCAACAGTGAGATGTTAAGTAGAGTTCCTTATACTCATTTTGTATGCATTATTTCTCATCTCTAAGATAGAGCTATAACATCAGTTTGGCCGTATTATTCGTTATGCGGGCTGGATGGTTGTTTGCCAAAGTTCGTTCTTCCCTATAGGTCATATTCGAGTTATATCTTGTTGACTCTTTGATGGCATTGAATGAGATTTTAGATGGTGTTTGAGGTGGCTTATTGCCCGAGCAGCTTGTACAGGGTGAGACGAGGTCATTGGGCCTGAGATTAGTGTGATCAGATTTATGTAGGGTATATTAAAGAGAAAATATCGTTATTTAGATCAGAATGAGATAATGGTTCTTGTCAGGTGGAAGGACTCCATGATTTATTGATTTGGCGGGTGGTTATGAGTTTCTACACATCTCTTTCGTCATGGAAGTATTGCGAGTGTTGGAACAGGGCTTATATGTGTGTTATGATATGTATTGCGGGCATCCGATTCATGAAATTGCAGCTATTGTAGTTGGAGGATGTTATTATTAGCAAAATACTTATGTGGCGCATGGTGTGATATCAACATAGGTGCATGATTAGTTTTTGTAACAGTGTGTAGTGATTGATGTGGTGTTCGTATGTCACAATCGGGTCTCGTGGAGATATCCGGATGTTGGAATTTGGTTCTAAGGCTTGTTAGCTAAGGTTATAGGGAGGATCTTCAGTCTGGATCGAGTTAATGTGCTCACATGGGTTGTAGTGTCACGAGTAGGTGCACGAGGTGTCAAACAATGATTTTGGACAACTCCGGAATAGTTCTTGGCACATTCGAGGACGAACGTATATTTAAGTGGGGAAAAATGTAACGACTGGACCGGTTGTTTTGAGCTCTAGCACGTCATTTAGTTGTTTGAGGCCTTGAGTAGCGTCACTTCAGGTATTTTGACTTGTACGTGTGGTCGGAATTAAATTTCGGGAAGTTCGGAGTTGATTTGGAAAGAAAATTCTAAATTCGGAAGCTTTAAGTTGGAAGAGTTGTTCAGGGTTTGACTTTTGAGTAAACGACCTCAGAATTGGGATTTGAAAGTTCCAATAGGTTGGTATGATGATTTTGGACATAGGCGTGTGTTCGGGTCGGGTTTCGGATGACCCGGGAGCATTTCAACGCTCAATATTGAAAGTTGGTGCATTGAAGGGTTTTCAAGTTCTTTAAGGTTGGTTTGGAGTAGACTTTGGTGTTATCGGGGTCGGATTTCGATTCTAAATATAGGAATAGGTCCGTTATGCCATTTAATAATTGTACGCAAAATTTGGCGTCATTCCAAGTAGATTTGATAGGAATAGGACGCGCTGAAGTGTTTCTAGCAGTTCTTGAGTTTCATGATTGAATTCATTCGTTTTGGCATTCGATTAGTGATTCTAGATGTTATTTCGACGTTTTGATCATGCGAGCAAGTTAGTATGATATGTTTAGACTTGTGCTGATATTTGGTTTGGTGCCCCGAGGGCTCGGATGAATTTTGGACATGTTCCGGAATGATTTTGAAAAAACAATTGACTACTGGTGTTACTGGTGCTTAGGTATCGCAATTGCGAATATTTCTTCGCATTTGCGAAGTCTGCCAATTTTGCCTTGGTTCGTAGTTGCGAACATTTCTTCGCATTTGCGAAATCTGTCAATTTTTCCTTGGTTGGCAATTGCGAATATTTCTTTGCATTTGCGAAGTCTGCCAATTTTGCCTTGGTTCGCACTTGTGTACATTTCTTCGCGTTTGCAAAGTCTGATAATTGGTCCTTGGTCCGCAATTGCAAACATTTCTTTGCATTTGCGAAGTCTGCCAATTTTGCCTTGGTTCGCACTTGTGTACATTTCTTCGCGTTTGCAAAGTCTGATAATTGGTCCTTGGTCCGCAATTGCAAACATTTCTTTGCATTTGCGAAGTCTGCCAATTTTGCCTTGGTTCGCACTTGTGTACATTTCTTCGCGTTTGCAAAGTCTGATAATTGGTCCTTGGTCCGCAATTGCAAACATTTCTTTGCATTTGCGAAGTCTGCCAATTTTGCCTTGGTTCGCACTTGTGTACATTTCTTCGCGTTTGCAAAGTCTGATAATTGGTCCTTGGTCCGCAATTGCAAACATTTCTTTGCATTTGCGAAGTCTGCCAATTTTGCCTTGGTTCGCACTTGTGTACATTTCTTCGCGTTTGCAAAGTCTGATAATTGGTCCTTGGTCCGCAATTGCAAACATTTCTTTGCATTTGCGAAGTCTGCCAATTTTGCCTTGGTTCGCACTTGTGTACATTTCTTCGCGTTTGCAAAGTCTGATAATTGGTCCTTGGTCCGCAATTGCAAACATTTCTTTGCATTTGCGAAGTCTGCCAATTTTGCCTTGGTTCGCACTTGTGTACATTTCTTCGCGTTTGCAAAGTCTGATAATTGGTCCTTGGTCCGCAATTGCAAACATTTCTTTGCATTTGCGAAGTCTGCCAATTTTGCCTTGGTTCGCACTTGTGTACATTTCTTCGCGTTTGCAAAGTCTGATAATTGGTCCTTGGTCCGCAATTGCAAACATTTCTTTGCATTTGCGAAGTCTCCAAATTTTGCCTTGGTTCGCAATTTCGAACTTTTTTTCGCATTTGCGATGGTTCGCAAATGCGAACCCTGTGTCGCAAATGCGAACCCTGTGTCGCAAATGCGACATCTAAGGCTGTTGTTAAGGCTTTATTTCGGGGTTTAGCCCATTGCTCTTACATTTTTATTTGGTTGGGCGATTATTTGGAGCTCTTGGAGGCAAGATTTTTATCATCTATTGCAAGGTAAGTAATTCCCAGATATTGTAAGTTAATTACATGGATTCTATAAGGATTTAACATAGAAATTGCGAAGAATTGTGGGATTTTTGGAAGAAAAAATAGAAATGGTATTTTTGAATTTTGACCTTGAAATTGGACATGAACTAGGAATAAATTATATATTTGAGTTTGTGGTGCTATGGGTAATGTTTATCTGTTAAAAGTTTCGGAATCCGGGTATGCGAGCCTGAGGGTTGACTTTGTTGACTTTTCTAGCGGAGTTGGAAATTGTTATAAATTGATTAATTAAGAGTCTTTTTGGGTATATCTTGATTAGTTTGCATATTGTTTGACTAGTTTTGGATCGTTTGGCTTTGAATTGAGGGGTTAGAGTGGCTTTGGAGCCGATTATTGGAACTTCGGAGCGAGGTAAGTCTCATGTCTAACCTTGTGACGGGAAAACTACCCCCTAGGTGATGTAATTGCTATTTGCTACTACTTATGGGTGCTACATGCGCACGAGGTAACGAGAGTCCGTACGTAGCTAAAGCATGTTTATGTCCGGGTAGAATTAAGACTTTATCATGTAATATTTGAATTGCTTGAACTCATTTTGTTAGCTTAAATAATTGAATATATATATATATATATATATATATACACTTATATTTATATTAAGCTGAGCTTTATCATCTTGAGTTGTTTCCAAGATATTTTATAAACTTAAGGGGTATTCATTATTATCCACCTGTATCTGTGTTGTAAGCATGTGACTCGTAATTCGATAAGTTTCTTCTTTTCTTGTGGAGCGGGCCTAACGCCTCGGTAGTATAATAGATGCATCTATGGTTCGTGCTACTCGACCCTCGACAATGTACACATTATTCTAGATCGGGCCGAACAACCTAGGCATAATCGTACGTTATATCGCTAACAGTCCAAATATTCATGAGATTACCCTTCCATTGATGTCTGGCATATTATATGGTACTCCTCATTCATTGATACTGGCACTTGATACATCTGAGCTGTTGCGATATAATACGAGACTCAGAAAGATTATATCTTTAAAAGAAATTTATGGGAGATTATGTAACTTACTGTTTTGCCCTATCATTGTTGTTGTGCTTCATATTTGCTTATAATTTATCATATTCCTTTATTGGACCTCTAGTAAGTGTCGATGTGAACCCCTCGTCACTACTTCTCCGGGGTTAGGCTAAATACTTACTGGGTATACGTTGATTTACGTACTCATGCTGCACTTCTGCACTAAATGTGTAGGATCTGGCTGGTTCATCTAGTTGCTATCTGGGTGCGTAGGCATAGCTACTGTGGAGGGTAAGATGCATTCCAGGCTATGTATCACAGCCCTTAGAGTCTCCGTCATACTATTTACTTGTTCTATCTTATTTACATTCTAGACAAATGTTGTATTATTATTGTACACCTTAGTAAATGCCCATGCACTTGTGGCACCGAGTTTTTGGGATATTCTAGCTGATGCTTATGGATTCGCATATTATTATCACCTTTTATTTTTTTGCAATACTAATTACGTATGTACCCATGATTTTAAAGGTGTAAATTTCCTTACTTAATAAAATTTATGATTTTGAAAGTAATAAAATGAACAATAAATGTGATAGTTCACTATTGGTTTGCCTAACGGCGACGTTGGGCGCCATCACGGCCTATAGTGGATTTTGGGTCGTGACAGACATGGCCGATTATGTTTGAGCTCTAGCATGTCGTTTGGTGGTTTGAGGCCTAGAGTATCTTCACTTCACGTTTTATGACTTGTATGCATAGTCGAAATTGCATTTCGTGAAGTTCAGAGTTAATTCAGAAGCTTTAAGTTGGAAGAGTTGACCAAGATTTGACTTTTGAGTTCACGACCTCAAAATCGGTATTTGAAGGTTCCAATAGGTTTGTATGATGATTTCGGACTTGAGAGTATGTTCGGATTGAGTATCGGGTGGTCCGAAATAATTTCAGTGCTTATTGTGGAAAGTTGGTATTATGAAGGTTTTAGAATTTCCTAAGTTTTGTTAGAAGTGGATTTTGATGTTATCGATATCCATTTGGGGTTTCGAGCCTTGGAATAGGTTTGTATCATGATTTGTGACTTGCACGTAAAGTTTGGCATCATTCTAGAATGCTTAAGTATAATTCGGACACATTCGACGAAGTTTTAATATTTGAAAGTTAAAAGAAGGATTTTGATCGTCGATTCGTAGTTTTGATGTTATTTGATATTATTTTAGGCTTTGAGTAACTTCGTAAGGTGATTTAGGTCGGGTTTGTGTATTAGGATGGGGTCCCAGGGGCCTCAAGAATGATTCGGACGGTTAGTGGAGCATGTTTGCACTCGGAGGTAGTGCTGATGGCTTAAGGTATGGTGTAAACGCACCTGCGGGGCATTTGCCACAGGTGCGAGACTGCAGGAGCGGCCCTGTGGTCGCAAAAGCGCAGTTTGACTAGAGTTGGGAAGACCGAATATGTAAAGTAATCTCCACATCTGCGAGTCCGCAGATATGAGGAACATTCTGTAGAAGCGGAAATGAACCAGACGGATTGGAGTCGTAGAAGCGGAAGGGCTCCGCAGGTGCAAGTGCACAGACACGAGGTTTTGACTCTAGAAGTCTAACGACCCTACCGCTTGTTTTGAGAACTAGCATCCCGTTTGGTGGCTTAAGGTCTCGAGCAGCTTCGTATCATGTATTATGACTTGCGTGTACGGTCAAGTTCGGTTATCAGATGTTTCAGAATTTATTTGGAAGAACTATTTATATTTTAGAAGCTTAAGCGGTAAGAGTTGACCGGAGTTTGACTTTTGTGAATATGAATCTGGAACAATGTTTTGATATTTCCAATAGCTTCGTATGTTGATTTTGGATTTAGGCGTGTGTCAGAATTTGGATTTGGAGGTCTGTAGGTTGATTTGAAGCATTTTGACAAAAATTGGAAAGTTGGATGGTTTGGGTTGAGAGGTTTGACTGAGAGTTGACTTTCTTGATGTCGGGTATGGATTTTGATTTCGAGAGTTGGAATAGCTCCGTTATGTCATTTGGGACTTACACGCAAAATTTGACATCATTCCGGGTTGATTTGATATGATTCGGCGCAAGTTATAGAAGTTAAAAGTTCATAAGTTTATTAAGTTTGATTTGAGGTGATATTCGTAGTTTTGATATTGTTTGATGTGATTCGAGGCCTCGAGCAGGCCCGTGTTATGTTATGGAACTTTTTGGTATGTTCAGATAGGGTCCCGGGGGCCCCGGGTGTTTTTCGGACGAGTTTCGGATTGGTTCCTATGTTTTGGCAAGTCTAGCTCTGGTGCGTCGCATCTGTGCATTTTTGGAGGGCATGTGCAGTGCCGCTTCTGCAAACATTGGGTCGCTTCTGTGATGTTGGGGCATGTTCAGTCTTCCACTTCTGTGGATGAGGAACCGTAGGTGCACTATCCCATTTGTGGGATATTGATCGCAGATGCGAGATAGAGGCTCCAAATGGTCGTCTGCTTCTGCGGTATCGCAAATGTGATTACTAGATCGCAGGTGGGATTCCTAAGTTGTTAAAAGAACGCCATGGATGCGGTGATTTTGCTCGCAGGCGCGTTCCTTGGTCTGCAAATGTGGAATCTCTGGTAGAAAGATTTAAATTTAGAGGGTTGACCACTTTTATCATATCTTAAGCTGTAGACCTCAGGTTTGGGCGATTTTGGAGGGGTTCTCCATGATTTGGATGGGGGTAAGTGTTATTTACCCGGATGTGATTATATTTCATGTTTCCATAATTATTTTTTATCATTAAATTGGTGAATTGAATGAGAGAAATTTGGAGTATTTGTAAAATATTTGAAAAATGTAAAATGAGGATTTGAACGCCGATTTGTTGTCGGAATTGGATAATTTTGGTATGGTTAGACTCGTATCGGAATGGGTGTTTGGATTTTGTGACTTTTGTTGGGTTTCAAGTTGTGGGCCCAGGATTGATATTTTGGGTTGATATTTTTGTATTAATTAAAGATTGAAGCTTTATTATCCGAAATTATTTACCGTGGCATTAATTTTGGCTAGATTTCAGCCACATGGAGATTGTTTCACACGAGAAGGTCAGTTTAGAGTATCGGTTTAGCTTCTTTGAGGTAAGTATCTTGCCTAACCTTGTGTGGGGGAACTGCCCGTTACGATCTGAGTCGCTTGTGCTATTTGTGTCATGTGAAGGCTGGGTATGCGAGGTGACGAGTACGTACTCAGGCTTATATGTGAGAATTTGACCGTTTTAGGCTCTTAGGTTCTTATGTTCATTAAAAATGAAGCTGTCTTGTCATGTTAAATCCTCCAATTGCTAAATTCACCCTTACATGTCTTATTTGGTGTTGATTGATTCATGTTCTATCCTTGTTGCCAAATAAACCCTTATGTGCCATAATTGAAGTCATTGTTATCTCTTCCATAATTGCTTATCCTTAATTGAAGTTTTTGTTAACCCTTCCATTGTTGACTTATCCTTATTTGGAATTATTGCTACATGTTATCTCTCTTATCATCGAGTTGTACTTGTTTGAAAACATTGTCACATGTTATCCCATCAATTGTTGAGCTACTCTTATTGGATATCATCGTTACATATTATCTCTTCCCTTGTTGAGTTATTCATATTGAAACCATTATTAATTGTTGTGTCTTTCATTTTGAGCTCGTTCCTTTGTGTTGATTTACTTATCGTACTCTCATTGTATTGTTGTTGTTGTTGTTGTTGTTGTACACAGAGTTGTTGAGCCGAGGGCTATATGTGGTTGTGGTATTAGAACTGTTTTGAGGAAATATTGTGGCATATAGGCACATATGGTGAAAGTCGTTATATTATGTTGTTATGTTTTTGGCACATATGGTATTGTTGGGAGGATTGTCGGGGTGTTCGCACGTGAGTTGTCTGTGCTATTGTTATCATTTATATTTGCACATGCGGCATGACAAGGCGGGCTATATATGTGGGTTTGCGCATGTGACAAGACAAGGCGGTAATATTACTATATGCGTGCGGCGAGACAAGGCGGGCATTTACTTTATTTTTGTGCACGTGGCAAGACAAGGTGGGCTATGTCGGGTATGATTTGTGATGTCCTTGGGGCATTATTATTGATGATATTTGTGTAGTGGTGTGCCTACCTTGTGTGAGTCATACATTTTATATTTTTTGTATTGTTTCCTATGTGGAATTCGTTCTCTCTACTCTTACTTGTTAACTTGAGTTGTGATAGAACACTTGCACAAGCATACACGTAATTAAGCACTCATATCGATTTAAGAAGATGAATCCTGATGTTATTGACCATTTACATGTTCTCCCGTTTACTTGCCTTTGTGTGAGCGTTGTTCTACTGGCACGTGAGTTATCTGTGCGGTCATGAGTCATTGTTATTATTGGCACGTGAGTTGTCCATGCGAATATGAGATATTGTCACTCTCTTAGACCGTGAGTTGTCCGTGCGGATATGCGGTATTAATGGTATCGGCACGTGAGTCGTCTGTGTGGTTATTAATTTCAATGTGGGCACAAGAAACCATGTGATTAGGGTTCATGAATTGGGACCCGTGAATTGTGACTATGAGGTGACCTCGAGGAAATTCTTGATTAGGGTTCAACTTACTCTACGATGTTCTTACCTATTTCTTCCATGTTGCTAATTGTTGGTTCTAGTTTTTTATTGTGAGTGTTGCTTTGTTATTTTTACCATACGTAGCTTTATATTGATATTGTCCCCTATTAGTTTCACATTCATACTTGTACATGTTGTTAAGTCTAGTAGGTGTCTTGATTGTCCCTCATCACTACTCCACCGAGGTTAGTCTTGATGCTTACTGTGTACCGCTGTGGTGTACTCATGCTATGCTTTTTGCACATTGTTTTGTGCAGATCCAAGTATCTCAGAATTGTTGATTATTAGCTAGCTGATTGGGTATTGCTGTAGAGACTCAAGGTATACCTTCCATCGCATTTGTAGGCCCTAGAGTTACCTTCTGATATTGTACTTGTACTGTTTGTTTCTATTTCGGAAAAATTATACTTAGAGATTTTTCTTAGTAAACGCAGTAGAGCTTATGACTTTTACTACCAGTTTTGTGAGGTTTTGTGTCTACCTTAGATTGTTGGCTTATTATCAAAATATCTGCTTTATGCTTAATAATTATTTAGTTAAAATCTATTATATAATCAGCAGATGTTAGGCTTACCTCGTCTTAAAGACTAGGTGCTATCACGACATCCTACAGAGGGAAATTAAGGTCGTGAAAAGTTGGTATCAGAGCTCTAGGTTCATAGGTGCTACGAATCATAAGCGAGTTTAGCAGAGTCTTGTGGATCGGTATGGAAACGTTTGTACTTATCTTCGAGAGGCTATGGAACTATTAGGAAGACTTCACTTCTTTCATTCCTATCATGTGAGTTTATTGATCTCGGATGGTGACGACACGAGTTGCAATTACTGATGACACTATCCCTAGAGTCGGTGTTGCTAGGGACCGGGACAGAGACAGAGGCCGAGGCCGAGGAGGAGAATGTGTTGTAGCTAGAGCACCTGTCAGGGTAGAAGTTGAGGAGCTGCTAGTAGCTCCATTTGGGGGACAGGCACCAGAGGCGCATGTTCCTACCCCGGGGCTTCAGGAGACTTTAGCACATTTCCTGAGCATGTTTGGTACATTGGCTCATGCGAGGTTGATTCTTGTTGCACCAGCTACTTCACAGACCGGGGAGCAAGTCCACATAGGTCAGGTTCTAGGTGTAATGCTAGCACAACCGGTTGTTCCAGTTTAGCCCGTGGTTATACAACACCATCTGAGGAGGAATAGCTTAGACTTGCGAGGTTCAAGAAGTATCACCTTCCTACTTTCAGTGGTTTGGCTTTCGAGGATGCACATAGTTTTCTAGAGGAGTGCCACCATATTATCCGCATTGTGGGTATTGTGGAGACGAGTGGTGTTGCTTTTACTATGTTGCAGCTTAAGGGAGCGGCATATCAGTGGTGGTGAGTGTACGAGTTGGGTAGCCCGGCCGATGCAACTTCACTTTCATGGACTCAGTTTTTAGAGATGTTCTTGAGAGAGTTTGTTCCCCAGACCCTTCGAGATGCATGGCACGCAGAGTTCGAGCAGCTGCGCTAGGGTACTATGTCTATGTTAGAGTATTCCATTAGATTTAATGATTTCTCCAGACATGCACCCGCTTTGGTTTCTACAGTCAGAGAATGAGTCTGCAGGTTCATTGAGGTGCTCAGTTATGGTATCTGATTCAACATGGCTTAGGAGTTGGAGTAGGATGTTTTGTTTCAGCAGGTGTTAGAGATTTCTCGCAGATTAGAAGGTATATGGGGTCAGGAGAGAGAGGACAGGGAGGCTAAGAGGCCTCATGGACCGGGAGGATCTACCGGTCCCTATTTTGGAGGCAGGGTACGTCATGGTAGAGGTTTTGTGGGTCAGCCAGTTCAGTTTGCACTTCAAGCTTGGCACGGTGTTTCAAATATCCATGAGTCTCAGAGTACTCGTAGCGGACAACTTCTGTAGCCGCGTCAGTGGAGAGGTTGCTTTGAGTGTGGAGATACTATCCACATGGTGCAAGATTGTCACAGACTCCGAACAGATATGCCATAGTAGGGTATTCAGGCTATGAATGTTGCTTCAGTTGTTGCTATCCCTGCACTGCCAGCTAGGGGTGTAGGTCAGGCAGGTAGAGGGGGCCTTAGAGGGGGAGGACCGGCACGGCTTGGCCCGTGGATATGCTTTTTATGGTAGGCCTGAGGCTGTTGCACCAGATGATGTCGTTATAGATATGGTTTCGATTTGTTATAGAGGAGCATCATTAATATTTTTATTCGATTCTGCTTGTCGAGGTGAGTCCTCCTATCTTGCTTCACATATGGGTGAGTTTTGTGATTTTATACTTTGCTTATGTATTTGCCCTTGTTGGGAGATTATATAGTGGTGTCCTGTGTCTATCATTTTGTTTTGTTCACTATTAAGAGCTTTGAGACTATAAGTGACTTTCTATTACTCATTACGGTAGGTTTTGACGTGATTTCTGAATGGTTGCCCTTGTTGTCACGTGTTGAGATTTTGTTTCGTGGAATTGAATTAGTGGAAATTTCGGTTGGTATAAGGTATATCCTACTTGTGATCCAGAGTTGAGGGAGAGACCCTCGCATTTTTGTGCAGTTTGATATGTCTGGACCGGGCTACGTTCCACGTCAGTGTTATAAAGGTTTGGAACATGGTTCTAGCTAATATGAGGTTAATTTTCGGTGCTGGAATTTATTATGGGCAGCTATGGTGGTCAGAGATGTTGTTATGGGCATATGTGCGATGTGTTACGTCGTGGGGTTGTACCTGGTGGGTATATGCATGAGTTGTGGTAGCTTGTTGAGGTTGGTACAGTGTGTCTATGTGGGAATCGGGTCTTTGGGAAATGATTGGATAGTAAAAATTTGGTTCTAAGGCTTATTAGTGTGGGTTAGAGGAATAAATTTCAGTTTAGATAGTGTTGTCGGGACTATGTGGATTGCGGGTGGTGTGGGATCACGCGCGAGTATATGTATGGTGAGTGTAATGACCCGGCCGGTCATTTGGACAATTCGCATTCTATTTTGTGGTGTAAGGTCTCGAGCAACTTTGTGTTATGTATTATGAGTTTTGTGTGCGGCCGGGTTCGATTTTCGGATGATTCGAGATCAATTTGGAAGAAGGATTCTTATTTTAGAAGCTTAAACGGTAAGAGTTGATCGGAGTTTGACTTTTATGTAGACGACTACGGAATGGTGTTTTGATGATTCCAATAGCTTCGTGTGGTGATTTTGGACTTAGGCGTGTGTCCGTATTTAGATTTGGAGGTTCGTAGGTTGATTTGATGTATTTTGGCAAAAATTGGAAAGTTGAAGGTTTGGAAGGTTGAGAGGTTTGACCGGGAATCGATTTTGTTGATATCAGGCTCAGATTGCAATTTCGAGAGTTGGATTAGCTATGTTATGTCATTTGGTACTTATACGCACAATTTGAGGTTATTCCGGATTGATGTGATATGTTTCCGCGCGAGTTGTAGAAGTTGAAAGTTCATAAGTTGTGTGATTCGTAGTTTTGTTATTGTTCGATGTGAATTGAGGCCTCGAGTAGGTCCGCGCTATGTTTTGGAACTTGTTGGTATGTTCGGACCGCGTCCCGGGGACCCCGGGTGTGTTTCGTACGGGCTTCGGGCCATTTCCTCCTTTTTTGGATTGCTCAGATGATATATGGTGCCTTCTTAATCGCGATCGCGAGCAGAGTGACGCGTTCGCGTAAGGTAATTGGGAGGCAATCAGCGTTTGTTATTCGCGTTCGCGAATATATGAACGCGTTCGCAAAGCTTATGCAGTCAGTTGTCCGCATTTGCACCTTTCTCTCTGCGTTCGTGTTTTGGAGCTGGGAGCTGGTGGTCCTTTATTCATCGCGTTCGCATAGCCTGTTGTCTTTGTTCATCGCGTTCGCGAGGTGTTTATCGCAAATGCAAAACGTGATTTTTGCTGGGCAGCATTTAGTTCTTCACGATCGCGAGGATTGTTCCACGATCGTGTAAGACGAATCACTGGGGCAGATTATAAGAACTCTATTTCGATGGTTTGACCATTTTTATCATATCTTGAGTTGTAGACCTCGAATTTGAGCGATTTTTTAGGGTTCTTCACGTGTTAGATTGGGGTAAGTGTTCTTTACCCGGATTTGATTGTATTTCATGATTTTATCTTTGTTTTTATCATTACATTAGTGGCTTGAGTTGGGAAAAATGGGAAATTTGTGAAAACTTTCAAAACTATAAAATTATGATTTAAAGGACGAATTGATTTCGGAATTAGATAAATTCGGTATGGTTGGACTCATATCGGAATTGCTGTTCAGATTTTATGAATTTTATCAGGTTCTGAGACGCGAGCCCGGGGTTGACTTTTTGAGTTGACTTTTAATTTCTCTTTCAAGATCAAAACTTTATTATCGGAATTGTTTCCTATGATTCTTATTTATGATGGTAAGTTATTTTGGCTAGATTTGAGTTATCCGGAAGTTGTTCCACACGAGAAGGTCAATTTAAAGTGTCAGTCTAGCTTTTTTGAGGTAAGTATCTTGTCTAACTTTGTGTGGGGGAACTACCCCTTAGGATTGGAGTCATTTGTGCTAATTGTGTCATGTGAAGGTCGTGTACGCGAGGTGACGAGTACGTGCTGGGGCTTATTTGTGTTAATTTGACTGTTTTAGGCTCTTAGGTTTTTATGGTCATTAGAAATGAGGTTGTCTTATCATGTTAAATCCTTCATTTACTAAATTCACCCTTACGTGTTTTATTTGGCGTTGATTGATTTATTTTCTACCTTGTTGCCAATAAACTCTTACGTGCCTTAATTGAAGTTTTCGCCTGTTTTATTGGCATGTTCTCTTTCCCATAATTGCTTACCTTTAATTGAAGTTATCATTATCTTTTTCGTAATTACTAAACCTTAATTGAAGTTATAATTATCCTTTCCATAATTGCTAAACCTTGATTAAAGTTATTATTATCTCTCACGTGATTGCTTAACTTTAATTGAAGTTTTGTTATCCTTTTCATTGTTGACTTGTCCTTATTTGGAATCCCTAACTTATGCTATCTCTTTTATCATCGAGTTGCACTATGTAGAATCGTTGTGATACTTTATCTCTCCCCTTGTTGAGTTATTCTTGTTGAAACCATTATTCCATGTTGTCTCTTTCATTGTGAGCTCATTCTTCCGTTTCTTGTGTTCTGTAGTCCTTGTATTGATTTACTTGTTGTACTCTCGCGTTATTGTTGTTGTTGTACTCAGTGTTGTTGAGCCGGGGGCTATGCATGGTTGTGGTATTGAAATTATTTTGAGAAAGAGTTGTGGCATATGGGCACATGCGGTGAAAGACCTTATATTGAGTTGTTATGTTTTGGCACACATGGTTTTATTGAGAGGATTGTTGGGGTGTTCGCATGTGAGTTGTCCGTGCTTTCGTTACTATTAATATTTGCACATGCGGCATGAGAAGGCGAGCTATATATATATATATATGTGTGTGTGTGTGTGTGTGTGTGTGTGTGTGTGTGTTTGTGCATGTGGTGAGACAAGGTGGGAATATTATTATGCACGTACGGCAAGACTAGGCGGGCATTTACTTTATTGTTGCACACGTGGCGAGACAAGGTGGGCTGTGTCGTGGATGATTTGTGATGACTTGTTATGGCTTGAGGGCATTGTTATTGATAATATTCGTGTAGTGGTGTGCCTACCTTGTGTGAGTTATGCATTTTACGTTTTGTTGTGTTGTTTCCTATGTGCCATTCGTTGTCTCTACTCTTACATGTTGACTCGAATTGTGATAGAACACTTGCACAAGCATACACGTAATTAATCACCCATACCGGTTTGAGAAGATGAGCCCTGATGTCTATTGATCATTTACATATATTCTCGTATACTTGCCTTATGTGTGAGAGTTGTACTATTGGCATGTGAATTGTCCGTGCGGTTATGAGTTATTCTGGTTGTTGGCACGTGAGTTTTCTATGTGGATATGAGATATTGTCACACCCGTAGCACGTGAATTGCTCGTGCAAATATGAGATATTAATGGTACTATTGGCACATGAGTTGTCCGTGCGGTTGAAATTTGTAGTGTGGGCACAAGATGCCAAGTGAATTGGGTTCGTGATTTAGGACCCGTGATTTGGGATTATGAGGTTTGGTACCTCGGGGAAATTCTTGAATAAATCTTGTGTGGAAGTGGTCGTTCTTATTGAGTTGTTACTTGCTTTCTTTTATTTGGTTCCAGCGGACTTAAACTATATTCAGCTTACTCTACGACATATTACCTGTTTATTCCTTGTTGCTAATTGTTGTCTCCAGTTTCCTATTGTGAACATTATTTTGTTATTTCTACCATGCTTAGCTTTATAATGATATTGTTCCCTGTTAGTTTCACATTCATATTTGTACAGGTTATTAAGTCCAATAGGTGTCTTGACTGTCCCTCATCACTACTCCACCCAAGTTAGTCTTGATACTTATTGGGTACCGCCGTGGTGTAATCATGCTACGCTTTCTGCATATTTTTGTGCAGATCCAGGTATCTCGGAGTTTGTTGATCATTAGCTAGCTAATCGTGTATTGCTGTGGAGACTGAAGGTATACATGTGGTTGCATTCGCAGGCCTCGGAGTCACCTTCCGACATTTTACTCTGTACTGCCTATTTCTATTCCGGAACAGTTGTCCATAGAGAGTTTCTAGTAAACTCAGCTGAGCTTATGACTTGTACTACCGATTTTGGGATTGTTGGCTTGTATAGAAATTTCCATTTCGAAATTAATAGTTGTTGGTTAAAGTTTGCCATTAATTCAGTAAGTGTTAGGCTTACCTAGTCCTAAGGACTAAGCGCTATCTCAACATCCTACGAAGGGAAATCGAGATTATGACAGTGAGTTCATTTAGTGATTTGATGGCTTCGAAATAGTTCTTGTCACGTTCGAGGACAAACTTTGTTTAAGAGGGGGAGAAAGCAATGACCCGACAGGTTGTTTTGAGAATTATCATCTCGTTCGGTGAATTAAGGTCTTGAGCAGCTTCGTATCATGTATTGTGACTTGCATGTGCGGTCGAGTTCGGTTGTCGGATAATTCAGAATTTATTTGGAAGAGCAATTCGTGTTTTAGAAGCTTGAGCGGTAAGAGTTGAATAGAGTTTGAATTTTGTTAAGATGACTCTGAAACGGTATTTGGATGATTCCAATAGCTTCGTATGGTGATTTTAGACTTAGGCATGTGTCCGGATTTGGATTCGGAGGTCTGTAGGTTGATTTGATGCATTTTGGCAAAAATTAGAAAGTTAGATAGTTTGGAAGGGTGAGAGGTTTGACTGGGATTTGACTTTGTTTATGTCGGGTTCGAATTTAAATTCTGAGAGTTGTAATATCTCTGTTATGTCATTTGGGACTTGCATGCAAAATTTGACATCATTCTGGATTGATTTGCTATGATTCGGCGCGAGTTGTAAAAGTTACAATTTCACAAGTTCATTAAGATCGATTTGAGGTGTGATTCGTAGTTTTGATGTTATTTGATATAATTCGAGGCCTCTAGCAGGTCTGTTTTATGCTATGGAACTTGTTGGTATGTGCGGATGGGCTCCCGAGAGCCCCAGATATGTTTCAGACGAGTTTCAGATTGGTTCCCATATTTTGGCAAGTCTGGTTCTGGTGCGTTGCATCTGCGCATTTTTTGAGCGGAGGTGCAGGGCCGCTTATTGGAAATTGGGTTGCTTCCGTGACGTTGGGACATGTCCAGGTCTTCCGCTTCTGTGGGTGAGGAACCGCAGGTGCGCTATTGCATCTGCGGGACATTGATCGCAGATACGAGATAGAGGCTCTAGATGGTCGTATGCTTCTACAGAGCTTTTGATGCTTCTGCGGGATCGCAGTTGCAATTAGTGGATCGCATGTCCATCAATAATCTCCAGATGCGATGATTTTTCTCGCATGTGTGAGATCGAAGGCACGTTCCTTGGTCCGCAAATGCGGAATCTCTCGCAGAAAGGTTTAAATTTCGAGGGTTGGCCATTTTTATCATATCTTGAGTTGTAAACCTCGGTTTTGGGAGATTTTGGAGGGGTTCTTCACGATTTGGATTGGGGTAAGTGTTCTTTACCTGGGTTTGATTATATTTTATGATTATATATTTATTTTTATCATTAAATTAGTGAATTGAATGAGAAAAAGTGGGAAGTTTTGGAAAATCTTTCAAAAATGTAAAATGAGGAGTTGAATGCCGATTTGATGTCGGAATTAGATAATTTTGGTATGGTTGACCTCATATCAGAATGGGTGTTCGAATTTTGTGAATTTTTTCAAGTTCCGAGGTGCAAGACCAGGATCGACTTTTTGGGTTAACTTTTTAGTATTAATTAAAGATTGAAGCTTTATTATCCGAAATTATTTCCTATGGTTTGTATTTATGATATTAAGTTATTTTGGATAGATTTGAGCCATACGGAGGTTGATTCAAACAAGGTAATTTTAGAGTATCGATTTATCTTCTTTGAGGTAAGTATCTTGCCTAACCTTGTGTGGGGGAGTTTTCCTTTAGGATTTGAGTCGCTTGTGCTATTTGTGTCATGTGAAGGCCGTGTACGTGAGTTGACGAGTATGTACTCGGGCTTATATGTGGGAATTTGACCGTTTTAGGCTCATAGGTTCTTATGTTCATTAAAAAATGAAGTTGTCTTATCATGTTAAATCCTTCATTTGCTAAATTCACCCTTACGTGTATTATTTGGAGTTGATTGATTTATGTTCTACCCTTGTTGCCAAATAAACTCTTATGTGCCTTAATTGAAGTTATTGTTATCCCTTTCGTAATTGCTTAACCTTAATTGAAGTCATTGTTATCTCTTCCGCAATTGCTTAACCTTAATTAAAGTTTTTGCGATCCTTTCCATTATTGGCTTATCCTTATTTGGAATCATTGCTACATGCTATCTCTTTTATCATCGAGTTGTACTTGTTTGGAAAAATTGTCACATGTTATCCCTTCAATTGTTGAGCTACTCTTATTGGATATCGTCGTTATACATTATGTAATGACCCAATCGATTGTTTTGAGTATTACAACCATGTTTCCCAATTTACTGCTATGGTTGTTATTTGACTTGCCGAGGTAATTGGTTCAGGTCCGGTGAGGTTTTGGAATGATTTGGAAAATTTAATTCCAAGCTTTAAAACTTAAGTTGAAAAGGTTTTGTGGTGCCGAGGTAGATTAATTAGTACAAAGGTTGTAGAAATTTTTCGCAGCGAGGACATTTCTCCGGCCCACTATGCGGTCGCAGAATCACTCTGCGGACCGCATAATGGCTTCAGAGTGAAGCAGATGTGAGGCAAGATTTGGGGAAATCTGCGGTGCATTATGCGACCGCAAACATGTTCTGCGGTGCATTATATGACCGCAGAATAGGTATACGGGCCGCATAATCACTGCAGACCTAAACAGGCGACCATCCTTTTGGAGCTTCAATTATGCGGTCAGTTTGCAGACCGCATACGTGTTACGCGATCGCAAATCTGCGTCGGGGATTCAAATCTTTCTAATTTTTGACCCGATGCAACTTCGATTAATAGCCCTTGAAGCTCATTTTGGAGCAAAAATCTGACATTTTTAGAGAGAAGGGAGAGTGTTCTAGAGAAAGGAAGAAGCTCAAGTGCTTTGTTCATCAAGATCTTGTTCAAGCTTTGAAATCCAACAAGAAAATAGCACAAGATTTTCACCCAAGAGGTAAGGTTCTAACCCCTAGTCTTCATTTCAAGTTTGGTTAAATATGGGTGATTAAGAGTATGATTCTTCGATGTGATAGTATTATTTTTATGTATCAATAAGGTTTATGGAAAGATTATTGAGTTCAAATGGGTAAAGATTGGGTTGAAAATGGTAGAAATCTTCAATGACTTTAATTGAAGATATGATGGTCGAGTTGATGTCGGAATTTGGTGAAATTTGTATGGTTGGACTCGTGGTTGGATGGGCATTCATATTTTGTAACTTTTGTCGGGTTCCGAGACGTGGGCCCCACCGACACTATTTGAGTTAATTTCGGATTATTATTGAAACATTAGTATTTCCTTGTGGAATTAATTACAATAATTGGTATTGACTGAATCGAATTAATTGTGGCTAGATACGAGGCTTTCGGAGACCAATTCTCGTGGCAAGGGCATAGCAGAATAAAGAATTACACGGTTTGAGGTAAGTAATAGTTTTAAATATGGTCCTGAGGGTATGAAACCCAGGATTATTGTATTATGTGAGTATTTTGGAGGTGACGCACATACTAGGTGACGGGCGTGTGGGTGTGCACCGTGAAAATTGGGACTTGGCCCATTCCGTGAAACTGGAAAGTTGAATAAGCTTGTTGTTAGCTATGTGCCCTTTCTGTGCTATAGAAAGTTGACAATGAATCATGCTTAGGCTCTGTGTTGGTGCTATAAAGACCCTAGTGGTCGTAATACTTGTTGAACCTTCCTGCTTATTGTTACTCGTACTCAGTCATAGTATTACTTGCATATTATACCTTAATCTCTGTTATTCCCTGCTAATACATTATATCATTCTGTTTGGGCTGATTCCCCTTTATTACTAAGGGTTATGAGACTAGATAGGTTGATGATTGAGTGAGGCCGAGGGCCTGTTTGTGAGGTATTTATATCATATCACGTGAGTTATCCGTGCGAATTTTGATATGATACTATAGCACGTGAGTTGTCCGTGCAGATCCACATTTTGATACTATAGCACGTGAGTTGTCCGTGTAGCACGTGAGTTCTCCGTGCGGATTATGGAGCTTGGGCTGTATGATCCCCTTTGGAGTCTGTACATCCCTCAGTGAACGTCGGTACCTATTGAGTATAAGTATTGAGGGCTGAGAGCCAAGCGTTGAGCTATTGAGAGAGCTTGAGGGAATGTTGCCCTATGAAGTTGCACTTGTTTCATTGTTGCTGCACTTAGATGATTTATGTCATTGTTCTCAAATTTCTGGAAAAATATATTGTATCTGGTTTTACCTGAACTTGGTAATGTGTAACTGACTTGGACTTAAATTGCCGGAATTGAAACATGTCTACTTTTATTGCTAAAATTACTGAAATGAATTGTATTTGTGTGCCTCGTCACTACCTTTCAGTTCCTTAATTATTATTGTTACTTACTAAGTTGGTTGTACGCTACACCCTGCACTTCATGTGTAGATTTAGGTGTTCCCGGTCATGGAGGACGTTGATCTCGTGCGTGATTGAGTATCGGAGATTCACGAGGTAGCTGCCGGCGTTCGCAGTCCTTGTCTCTCCTTCCTCGTTATCTTTTCTTTTCTGTATTGGTATTCTGACACAGACGCTTGTAGACATTGTTTCTTAGACTGGTTGTTTAGATGCTCATGATTTGGTGACACCCGATGTTTGGGGCTATTTTTCCGTACTGTATTTTGAGTTTAACTCCTTTTTTTTTACGAAAACTCTATCATGTAAAAGATGTGACTAATCTTTTGTGAAATATTGGAAGTATTTTTAAGAATCGGCTTGCCTAGTACCATCGATAGGCGCTATCACGACAGGTTAGGATTTTGGGTCGTAACACATTATCTCTCCACTTGTTGAATTATTCTGATGGAAACCATTATTACTTGTTGTGTCTTTCATTGTGAGCTCGTTCTTCCATTTCTTTGTGTTCTGAAATTCTTGTGTTGATTTACTTGCCGTACTCTCGTGTTATTGTTGTTGTTGTTGTTATACTCAAAGTTGTTGAGCCAAGGGCTATGCGTGGTTGTGGTATTGGATATATTTTGAGGAAATGCTGTGGCATATGGGCACATGTGATGAAAGTCATTATATTGTATTGTTATGTTTTTGGCACACATGGTATTGTTAGGAGGATTTTTGGGGTGTTCGCACGCGTGTTGTTCGTGCTATTATTATTATTATTATTATTATTATTATTATTATTATTATTATTATTATTATTATTATTATTATTATTATTATTATTATTATTATTATTATTATTATTATTATTATTATTATTATTATTATTATTATTATTATTATTATTATTATTATTATTATTATTATTATTATTATTATTATTATTATTATTATTATTATTATTATTATTATTATTATTATTATTATTATTATTATTATTATTATTATTATTATTATTATTATTATTATTATTATTATTATTATTATTATTATTATTATTATTATTATTATTATTATTAATATTTGCACATACAGCGTGACAATGTGAGTTATATATGTGGGTGTGCGCATGTGGCGAGACAAGGCGAAAATATTATTATGCGCGTGCGGCGAGACAAAGCGGGCATTTACTTTATTGTTGCACACGTGGCGAGACAAGGTGGGCTATGTCGGGGATGATTTGTGATGACTTGTGATGGCATGGGGGCATTGTTATTCATGATATTTGTGTAGTGGTGTGCCTACCTTGTGTGAGTCATACATTTTACGTTTTGTTGTGTTGTTTCCTATATGACATTCACTGTCTCTACTCTTACTTGTTGACTTGAGTTGTGATAAAACACTTGCACAAGCATACACATAATTAATCACTCATATCGGTCTAAGAAGATGAATCATAAAATTATTGACAATTTACATGTATTCTCGTTTACTTGCCTTCTGTGTGAGAGTTGTTCTACTAGCACGTGAGTTATCCATGCGGTCGTCAGTAATTGTTATTATTGGCATGTGAGTTTTCTGTGAAGATATGAGATATTGTCACTCCCTTAGCACGTGAGTGGTCCGTGCGAATATGAGATATCTTCACTCTCTTAGCACGTGAGTGGTCCGTGTGGATATGGGGTATTAATGGTATTGCCATGTGAGTCATCCCTGCGAATATGAATTGCAATGTGGGCACAAGATACCAAGTAATTAGGGTTCATGAATTAGGACCCGTGAATTCTAACTATGCGGTGATGTACCTCGGGAAATGCTTGAACAAATATTGTGTGAAAGCGGTTTTTCTTATTGAGTTGTTACTTATCTCCCTTACTTTTCACTGGAAATAAACTGTGTTCGGCTTATTCTACAGTGTTATCCTGTTGTTAATTGTTGGTTCTAGTTCTCTATTGTGAGTGTTGCTTTGTTATTTTTACCATTCTTTGCTTTATATTGATATTGTTCCCTCTTAGTTTCACATTCATACTTGTACAGGTTGTTAAGTCTAGTAGGTATCTTGACTGTCCCTCGTCACTACTCCATCGAGGTTAGTCTTGATGCTTACTGGGTACCGATGTGGTGTACTCATGCTATGCTTTCTGCACATATATTTGTGCAGATCCAGGTACCTCAGAATTTGTTGATTATTAACTAGCTGATTGGGCATGGTTGTGGAGACTTAAAGTGTACCTGCCACTGCGTTCGTAGGCCTCGGAGTCACCTTCCTAGTAAACTCAGTAGAGCTTATGATTTGTACTACCGGTTTTGGGATGTTTTGTGTCTACCTTGGATTGTTAGGTTATTATCAAAATTTCTGATTCATACTTAATAATTATTTGGTTAAAATCTATTATTTAATCAGTAGATGTTAGGTTTACCTAGTCTTAGAGACTAGGTGCCATCACGACATCCTACGCAAGGAAATTAGGCTCATGACAAGAAGCGGTCCCACATGAGCGAATTTTGAGCTGCAGGTGTGCATGGTCGGAGTTTAATGAACTTCCGCACCTGTGATGGTTTGTCCGCAGGTGCGGACTTTTGGACTGCAGATATGATAATCGCCTGGGCATATTTAATGTTAGCAAAGTCAGTATTTCCTCATTTTCAACTCATTTCTCTCTTGCTTGGGCAATGGATGAGCCATTTTCATCATCAATCTTGAGTTAAGACATTTCTACACATTGTGAGTAAATACATGAATTATATATGGATTTAAACATGGAAATTTATGAAAATTGTTTGATTTTAGAAGAAAACCTAAAATTTGATATTTTGGAATTTGACAACGAAATTAGACATGGAATTGGGAATAAATCATATATTTGCGTTCATGGTATTATGAGTAATATTTATCTTCGAAAATATTTGGAATTCGGGCACGTGAGTTCGAGGGTTGACTTTGTTGACTTTCAAGCTGAGTTAGGGATTGTTATAAGTTGTTAAATTGTAAACATTGGAGTATATTTGTATTGGTTTTCATGATTGTTTGGCATTGGTTGAGGTGTTAGAGGAGTGTTAGAGCCTGTTGTGGAATGTCAGAGCGAGGCAAGTCTCATGTCTAACTTTGTGAGAGGGAAACTATCCTGTAGGTATTAAATTGTTATATGCTACTAGTTGTGGATTCTATGTATACACGAGGTGATGAGAGTTCGTACGTAGCTAGTAGCATGTTTATGTCCGGGTAGGCATAGGACTTTATCATGCAATATTTGCATTATTTGAACTCAATTTGTTAGTTTAATCACTTGCATTTATAGTTGAAAATTAATTTGGGATTATGTTAGGCTGAGCTTCATTACCTAGAGTTGTCTAGAGAGATATTTGATTGTTGGTAAAAGTTATATTTACTTTATGCTACTGTATCTGTGTTGTAAGCACGTGACTCGTAACTCGATAAGTTTCTTCCTTTTTTGTGGATCGGGATGAACACCTCGGCACTATATTGAGATGCATCTCTGATTCACGTCAGTTGACCCTCAAAAATATACACACCACTCTGGATTGGGCCGTATGACCTCGGCATAATCGTGCTTAATACCGTGAGGAGTCCAAATATTTGTGAGATTCCATTTTATTGAGACCTTGCATTTATATGCAATTACTTATCCATTTGATAGTACACTTGATATTTCTGATATGTTGAGATAGTATATAGGATTTGAGAGATTTATATCGTTAAAAGAAAATTTGTAGAATTTTGTTAGTTATAGTTTTTATCTCACTACTATTGTTATGCTTCATATATGTTATAAGTTATCATATTGATTTATTGGACCACTAGTAAGTGTCTTTGACGACCCCTCGTTACTACTTCTTCAGGGTTAGGTTGGATACTTATTGGGTACGCATTGATTTACGTACTCATGCTACATTTCTGCACTAAATGTGCAGGATCTGACAAGTTCATCTATTGGCCATCTTTGCGCGTAGGTGCAACTGCTGAGGGGACTTTATGGTGAGCTGCTTTCTACGCTGCGCACTGCAGCCCACAGAGTCTCTATATTATTTATTTACCTTATACTGTCTATTTTACATTCTACACAGATGTTGTATTATTATTGCACTCTTTAGTAGATGCTCATGTACTTGTGCTACCGGATTTTTGGATGTTCTAAAAATGTGTTTGTACTTTTCCTTAGCATTGACACACTTTTATTATTATTATTCCTATTTAAATTATAATTTTCCATGATTTTAATGCGCTAAATTCTTTATTTGATAAAAATTCACGATTTTGAAAATAATAAAAGGAATAATTTAGTTGTTAGTTCACCATTGGCTTGCCTAACAATAATGTTGGACGCCATCATGATCTATAATGAAAATTGGGTTGTGGCAGCTTGGTATCAGAGCTCTGGGTTCATTTAGGTCTCACGAATCATGAACAAGTCTATTAGAGTCTTACGGATCGGTACGGAGATGTCTGTACTTATGTTCGAGAGGCTACATGAGTGTTAGGAGTTCTTCCCTTCTTGATTCCTCATCATGTGGTTTGATTCTATTGAAACTTATGCCTTTATTTCCATGCTACTTATTCTTATACGATGTTGAATGCTAGTTATCAATTGGGCATCAAGTAGTTGTAGTGGTACTACAGACGTGGCGCAGGACGTTTCTCCCTTCTTATTCGAGCAAGCTTTTGTCGTCACCTTGCGGAAGGATGCTCTATCGATTCAGACCAGTAGTAGTATTTCCTACTGCTTTGAGGCTATGCACAGTGTATTATGAAGTTTATGAATTGTTATCTCGCAGTATTGGTGCGAATGGTAGGGTGCTCATTTATGTGTCGCGATAGTGAATGACTCGAAAGAAGGATTACTTGGAGGAAAGGCAAATGGACTATGGATAATCAGGCATTGATTGGCAGAGTAGTGAGACTTGATATTCTCGAATATGGTAGAATTCGCATTGGGGTGGGGTGTCGTCGTTCTTGTTGGAACGCATAAAGACTCATCGATGTTGTGGTCTCCTTTGATTTGTCTTTGGGACAGGATGTCATGGAATGCTGCCTTAGCAGTGGTTATCGGAGGTGGCGGTGTATGGCTGTTTTAGAGTCGAATCAGTGTTTCTAATGTTGACGGCTCGAGAGTGATGATCTTTAAGAAGGCTCGGAGTTGGTGGCAATCTATCCGTTCGGGTGTGACAGAGATGGATTATGATTTGAAGAAGAATTTTAGCAGCGAAGGAGGAGGGAGGACATGGTGGGAGGTGTCTCGCTGTGGTTGAATTGCTAGCAGGCCAAGTATGGACAACAGAGGCCGAGTAGTTGCTTAAGGAGATGGTTTAATTGAGGTGGGAGTGGCAGAGTAGCATATGGATTTTGTGGTAGGATAGCCACATGTTTTGAGAAAGTTTAGAGCAATTTGGGGATCATGGCGGACAATGACTAAGTCTATGAATTTTATTTGGGATGGTGGCTACTGTACCAAGGGAGTTTGAATATGATGGAAAGAGTTTGCTTGGAATGCAACATGACTTTGAGTTTTGGAACGTATAGTTGGACTTTTAGTTGTTGCTAATGGGGAATGAATAGGCTCTTACAACTAGTGTTTGAGCATGGGCTCAGGAGTGTTACTAGTTCTGTGGTAGTTGTAACCAGGGAAATTCCATTGGCAGATATCGATATAGAATTCCACACGTGGGCTATCTCCTATGAGCCGGTTAGCAGTTGCCTGATTTTGATTAAGTTCCTACGAAGAGTCCTAATTTCTACCCAGCGGGAGGCATGTACCGCGATGTGAGCTTGGATCGCTTGAGGGAGATGGTCCACCTGTCAGGAGGAATTTGGCGGGTTAACAATACGAGATCATGGTAATTGAGAATGAGGAGTGATTGTGGGTTCTAGATTTTTATGATTGTAACTTAAAGCTAAGTAGGAGAGCCCATCGTCTATGATTGGGTCACGTGGTTTTGTGCATGTGCGTTTGTTTGTTACCAGTGCATTGGTGGATTAATTATGACTAAGAAAATAAAATATCAGGGGTAATTCGAGCAAAGAACTTGAGGAATGTGTGCTACAGTTTGCCTTATTGATTCATGTGCAGATGTTGGGAATGACTCTAATTTATGCTTTTTGTGGATGTGATGTACAAGGAAAAGAATTCATCCGATTGTTTCTTTGGAAGTGTTCATATGCTAGAAGCGCGCCTATGTTTGGTTATACAATCGAGACCCGGTCAGAATGGGTGACTCTCAACAATGGTTCTAGTGGGTTGAAGTATTAAATTGCGGTGCTTAAGGATTTTTGGGTTTGTGGTGTAGTGAAGGATTGAGTTTTGCAGCAGAGTGTGAAGGGTACTTAGAGCATTTCTATTTTTTCATCGGGTCAGTGGTGTAGTGTTAGAAAAATAGGAGAAACGACTTCAGATTTGCAGAAGCTCTAATCAGCGCTAGTGTATCAGTTGGAGTTACTATAGATTACATGAAGAGGGTATGACATGGCTTATGGGTATTGAAATAACGTGGTCATGCAATTTGTGTCACTCGGGATGAGTGTTGATTGGGATCCGTTATATGATTGAGTAGAGGTATTGATTCTGAAAGCAAGTCAAGAAGAAATCGGAAGAAGGTGAGTAAGCCTAGTAGTGGTTTGGACTGGCATAATTAATGAAATAATCGGTTCCTTCAGTGTGGTAAGGCAATTCAAGTGTTTCATGATTGTACGTGCGGGACAACCTCCCTGATTTGATTGATTTGGACGTATTTGATTCTGATGGTTCTGTTATGTGTAAATGGATCCCAGAAGAGTTATGGCGGTTTAGAACACAACTTGAGGTTTGTACTTTCTACGGTTATGGGAATTCGGTTGCGTATTGTAATGGTTTTTCTAAAAGAAGTGGAGTGAAAGGGTTCTAGCCGATGAAGTGTCAGTCTACTAGTGGTTTAGGAGTTATGATGAGATTCTTGTACTCTCGCGTAGCGGCATGATAGGTGCAGTGAGCGAGATGGAAATTGGTAGTTGAGGATCAAGGTTGCATTTCGGTTTTGATAGGAATGTTACGAGCTCGGATGAGTGGGGGAAAGAATTTAGATGTTCAGAGTAGGTTGGTATTATCTTATTGTCTCCTGAGGACGGTGTTCTGTGGAAGAGGCATTGTGCATTGGCTTGTTGATTCTTAATTGGCATTATAGAAATAGCATGGTCGATGGCCATCGATGTTCAAATTTTGCTACCTGACGTGGAAGGTTGTGGGATTATATCCCACGGGTAGATCGTATAAGTGTGATATGTTAGTCATTTGATTGTTGAAGATTGAAAGTAGGTATGAATATTCTGGTACTGTCACTGACGGGAGAGGTTATGACTTAGAGGGGTGCCCTATTCCTTTAGTTGTGGACTGTGGGAGTTTGTTCCGAATTTGACGACTGCTCGTATGTGTCATAAATAAGGTCATTGTGGATCCTGGAAAGGTTATTGGCGCAGTATAGGATAATCGGAATCGGCTTGAGGTCAGTTAGTAGGTCTAATGTGAATGTATGCTCTACATCAGGTCAGATATGTTAATTCAGCATAGCATTACTGACGGAGGAGTCTTCGGGTGTTGGATTTTATTCCTGTCATCAGCTATTCTATGTAATACTCAATTATGCCATGTGGGTTGTGAGGCGGCTCGATTATTCGCACATGCGTTGTGATCCCATGTGGCTTGTGGTGTTATATGAGAAAGATGGCTCTCGAGATACAGGTCATTTATTGTAACTTGGTCATTCTTGGGTTTTTGTAGCGCATGGGGCTATCCGTCTCCCCAGGGTTGTATTCATGCACTTGACGTGCTTGTGGTCGATATTCGGGCATTTCGTAAGTATAAGCATTATGGCTTGATGGGTATTTCCTTATTGATAGTTATGTGTGGATCGGGTGGCATGCCGCCACGGGTATGTTGTTTGGATCGGGTGGCACGCCGCCACGGGTATGTTATTTGGATCAGGTGGCACGCCGTCATAGGTATGTTGTTTGGATTGGGTTTCACGTCGCAATGATGTCATGTTTGGATCAGGTTGCACACCGCAACGATGCCATGTTTGGATCGGGTTGCACTCCGCAATGGTGTCATATGTGGATCGCTTTGCACACCGCAATAGTGAGATGTTGAGTACGGTTCCTTGCCAGAGTTTGTTCTTCCTTATGGGTCAGATTCAAGTTGTAGTTTATTGGGCCACAGGTGCGCATGGTCAGAGTTTAACTAACTTCTGCACCAACGATGGTTTGTCCGCAGGTGCGGCCTTTTGGACCGCAGATGCAATAATCGCCTGGGTAGATTTAATGTTAGCAATGTCGGGATTTTCTCATTTTCAACTCATTTCTCTCTTGCTTGGGCGATTCTTGGGCAATTTGGATGAGCCATTTCATCATCAATCTTGAGGTAAGAAATTTCTACACATTGTGTGTTAAATACATGAGTTATTTAAACATGGAAATTTATGTAAATTGTGGGGTTTTAGAAGAAAACCTAGAATTTGATATTTTGGAATTTGACCACGAAATTAAACATGTAATATTGAATAAATCATATATTTGAGTTTGTGGGGTTATGGGTAAAGTTTATCTTCGAATATTTTCAAAATCTGGTCACGTGGACCTGAGGGTTGACTTTGTTGACTTTTCAAGCAGAGTTGGAGATTGTTATAAATTGTTAAATTATAAGAATTGGAGTATATTTTTATTGGTTTACATGATTGTTTGACTTGTTTCGGAGCAATTGGAATTGATTGAGGTGCTAGAGGGACATTGGAGCCGGTTGTGGAACTTCGGAGTGAGCTAAGTCTCATGTCTAACTTTGTGAGGGAGAAACTACCCCGTAGGTATTAAATTGTTATGTTTTACTAGTTGTGGGTGCTACGTATGCACGGGGTGACGAGAGTCCGTGCGTAGCTAAAAGCATGTTTGATGTCCGGGTAGACGTAGGACTTTATCATGCAATATTTGCATTATTTGAACTCAATTTGTTAGTTTAATCACTTGAATTTATAGTTGAAAATGGTTTTGAAATTATGTTAGGCCGAGTTTCATTACCTTAAGTTGTCTGGAGAGATATTTGATTGTTGGTAAAAGTTATATTTACTTTATGATCATGTACTTGTGTTGTAAGCATATGACTCGTAACTCGATAAGTTTCTTTCATGTGGATCGGGCCAAATGCCTCGCCACTTTATATAGATGCATCTCTAGTTTGAATTGCTCGACCCTCGGCAATGTACACACCACTCTAGATCGGGTCGTATGACCTCGGCATAATCGTGCGTAATACCGAGAAGAGTCCGAATATTCGAGAGATTCCCAATTATTGAGACCTGGCATTTATATGGAATTCCTTATCCATTTGAAAGTACATTTGATATTTTTGATATGTTGAGATAGCATATGGGATTTGAGAGATTCATATCATTAAAAGAAAATTTGGAGGATTACGTTAGTTACAGTTTTGTATCTCACTACTACTGTTGTGCTTCATATCTGTTATAAGTTATCATATTGATTTATTGGGCCACTAGTAAGTGTAGATGTCGACCCCTCGTCACTACTCCTCCGGGGTTAGGCTGGATACTTACTAGGTACGCGTTGACTTACGCACTCATGTTACACTTCTGCACTAAATGTGCAGAATCTGACAGGTTCATCTAGTGGCCATCTTGGCGCGTAGGCGCAACTGCCGAGGGGACTTTATGGTGAGCTGCTTTCTACGCTATGCACCATAGCCCACAGAGTCTCCATCTTATTTATTTACCTTATCCTGTCTATTTTATATTCCAGACAAATGTTGTATTATTATTGCACTCTTTAGTAGACCCTCATGTACTTATGCCACCGAGTTCTGGGATGTTCTAAAAATGTGTTTGTGGTTTTGCTTATTATTAACACACTTTTATTATTATTCCTATTTTAATTGCAAGTTTCCATGATTTTAATGCGCTAAATTCTTTATTTGATAAAACTTCATGATTTTGAAAATAATAAAAGGAATAATTAAGTTTTTAGTTCACTGTTGACTTGCCTAACGGCGACGTTGGTCACCATCACGTTTTATAGTAAAAATTGGGTCATGACAATATTATATAAAAATGAGAGCAGTCAAGCTCTATATTATGCTAAGTGACGTATTGAGAAAAAGTCACTTGTGAAAATCAATTATGATTGACTCTTATTTTCATATTAAATATCTTTTGAAAGCTTTCAAAAAATAAGATTCTTATTTTAATAGTTATTCACTAACCATGTGGTCCGTTTTATTCTATTTTACAATTTTTTTTTAATATTTGAAAACACTTTATAGAGAAACAAAATAATAGTAGGAACATTGCTACAATATTGTATATAATGTGTTCAAAAAATAAGAAAATAATTTTTTATGATTAATATCTTAATTGAGAGCGATTAATTTAAGTTCGAAAGCAGAAGTTGGACAAGGATTTAACTTATGAGGAGGAGCCGGTAGCTATTCTAGCCCGGCAGGACCGAAAGTTGAGATCTAAGAGTTATCCTTCAGTTAGAGTACAGTGGAGAGGTCAGCCGATCGAGGCAGCCACGTGGGAGTCCGAGTCTGACATGTGGAGTAGATATCCACATTTGTTCACCAGTCCAGGTACCTTTCTATGTCCGTTCGAGGACGAACGTTTGGTTTAGAGATGGAGAATATAAGGAACCTATAGGTCATTTTGAGTTTTAGCCTTCATTTTTGTATTCCGAGACCTTGCCTATATCCGTTTAGTGTTTCTTAACTTGTGTGCACAGTCCGTGTCTTGTTCCAGAAAGTTTTTATGTGGAAAATATTAGAAAATGTGAAATTTTGCCTTAAAACTCATTTGAGTTGACTACGGTCAACAGTCTGTGTAAACGGACCTGGATCTGTGTTTTGGCTGTCCCGGTGGGTCCGTATCATAATTCAGAAGTCCATAACTTAAATTAACGTGGTTTGTTGAAAACTAGTAATTTGAAGGCTTAAAGAATTCCTAAGTTTGACCGCAGGTTGACTTTGTTGCCTCCGGGTTAGGATTTCGGTTCCGGGACTTGGTATAAGTTCATTTCACTATTTATGACTTGTCTGCAAAAATTTGGTGCAAAACGGGGTTGATTTGACGTGATTCGGACGTCCGGTTGTTTAATTGAATGTTCTTAGGTTTCTTTGAAAATTGCATTCATTTTGAGGTCTGATTCGTAGTTCTAGGTCTTATTTTGAACGCCCGAGTGAGTTCGTATGATGTTATTACACTTGTGTGCATGTTTGATTTGGAGCCCGAGTGGCTCGAGTGAGTTTCAAATAGGCCATGGAGTGATTTTTGGACTTAGGCAATTACTGGTTTTTGAGTTTTCTGATATCTGGTGCATCCTTCTTCACAATCGCGAAGCTACTATCGCGATCGCGAAGAGTAACCTGGGCTGGGGAGGAGATTACTAATCGCGAACGGGAGGAGTTGGCTGCGAACGCGGAGCAGTGGGGGGTCTACCCTTCGCGAACACGACCATTCCTTCGCGAACGCGTAGTGTTAAGAGGGGGGAACTGGGAAATTGATCTATTACTCTACGCAAACGTGAGCCCAGGCTCGCAAACAGAAAGGAAAGGGTGGCTAAGCCTACACGAAAGCGGAGGGTTGATCGCGATCGCGATGGCCAATTGGCCAGTGCTCTTCGCAAACGTGTCAGGTGCCTCTTCTTTTAAACTTCTAAAAATGAGGATTTAACCCATTTTTCACCATCTCCACATTAAAGCTTGGCCTAGAGGAGATTGTGAAGAAGCATTTCATCCCCACTTCATAGGTTAGTATATTTTAACTTGTTTTCTTCCATTTCCATTAACTCCCATTGATTTCTAACCTTGATCTATGCTCTTTCATGGTAGACAATTAGGGATTTGGGTAAAATTGGGGAGTTTTGTAAAATTGAGATTTAGACCTCAAATTAATGTCGAATTTTGAAACTAACCATATAATCAGTCTCGAGGGTGAATGGGTAATTGGGTTTTGTCCGAATCTCGGGTTTTGACCAAACGAGCTCGGGGTTGACTTTTGTTGACTTTTTCCGAAATCATTAAAGATTGAATCTTTTTCACTCATGGGTAGTTTCTAAAGTTTATTTTGACTTGTTTAAACTATATTTAATTAGATTCGATTGGTTTGGAGGTGAATATTAGAGGAAAGGTCCCGGTTGAGCTTTGATTTGATTGCGGAGCGAGCTAATTATCGTGGTTAACCTTGACTTGAGGGATTAGGAATTGTTAGGCTATTTGCTACGTTTTTAAGTGTGGGGTGTTTATGGTAGGCTATAATATCATGTTTTAGTCGATTATTACACTCTAATTTACTGCACTTTAATTGAGTTAGAACTTTAATCGCTAGTGTTTTGCACTAATTGTGTGTTTTATGCCTTGTAGGACTGATTCCGATCTATGTAGATGTTATGGAATGAATTCAAGTTATTCAGGAGCTTTGATGTCTAAGTAAAAGCCAAAGGATTAAGTCGGAATCGTGTTCAGGGATCAACGTATGATAGTGCATTTTAAGAACGAAACGAAGAATCAAGCAGGCATCTTGCGCATCGTCTAGTAAAATGCATATAACATTTCGGTCAGAACTTTGTTTGGGCTCCACAATATATCGTTAGGAAGCTGTATAAAAGGGCTACAACTTTCATGATTTATATTTTCCTAATGTCTCAACAGAACTCCATACACGTGCACGGTCGCGCATTGGGCGCACACTAGAGGTAGAACGGGGTGAAAAATGTGCGGCCAAGTGCGCGAGCACACTTCTAGGTGCACGGACTCTCATGTCCTATCCGGAAAAAGTGTCCTATTTCACGTAAGAGAAGGTGTATTTGTTTGGCCCCAACCCTACTTGGTATATATACATGAAAAAATGGTATTTTGAGGACTTTTGACATAATTTAGACCAAAGGAAGCTAAGGAAAAGAGGGAGAAGCAAGAGCACAAGGATTTCACCATTCATCCTCACTCAAGATAGGGGTTTGGATGCTTTATGTTTTCCTTTAACTTAAACTTAATTGTGATAAATTTCTCCATATCCATGGAGTAATTCTTCCTTAAGGATTGATGGATTTGGTGTTTTGAGAATTGTTTGTAGATATTAAGTCTAGTTTTTGTATTGAAGCGTTTTGGGTGTTTTTATTGTTGCATATATATTCACTTGTTTATGTAATCGAAAGAGGCATAATTTGTGATGTTGTGCATTATCTTATTGGTTGAATTTATTGATTCTTGTTAGTAATCAAAAGAGGCTAGTTGAATTAAGGTTTAGACCTAGTTAGGAGGATAATCAAAAGAGGTTCTCCTAAGGATCCATCCACTATGAATTTTTTCATATCTTTACCAAGATTAACTTAGTTCTTATCGTAAGGTTGAGACTTAATCGAGAGAGGAGTTTCTACTGAATGTTTGAATATAATAGAGTGAATTCAAGAGACTCGCTTGAACCATAAAAGTGAAGTAACTAGAGTTAATTCCCAAACAAGTATCTTACACCTATCCAATCAACTCCTATTTTCTCCCTTTAATATCTTCTTACTTACTATAGTTGCGATTGTCGTTAGCCAATAGTTTAGAATTTTAGCAAATTTTAGTTTTAAATCACACAACTCTAAATTATTGATCATCTTGGTTAGAAATTAAAACTAGAAGCTACGAAAAAACTGTTTAAATACAATCCCTGTGGATACGATGTTTTCTATACTATATTCAACCAGCGAGCATAATTTTGTGTTGTATTTTTAGCTCATCAGGGAACAACGTATATGTCAGATGACGAGTACTTACGCATTGTTGTTGAGTTAAAGTATGCGGGTGGAACTTGTTTCCTTGTGTTTTATTGCATTGCTAATCATATATCCATGCTTAGGTTACGTTATTACTTCTTTGACTATTCCTTGTGTAATTATTGCTTATTTCGTAATTGTTGAGTATTTTGGAAGTTGAAGTTTAGTACCTTGGAATCATATTTGACGTTAAATATATTCTCTGCATTATTTATTTTTCGAATTTATATTATCTTCATTTCATGGCAAGGAAGAGTGTAAAAGCATGAATGGCAATGTCGTGCCATTGCATTTATCTCATTTGTTGATTAATACATAGTGAGGAAGAAGTTAAAGCACTAAGGGTAATGTCGTGCCATTTATATCATTTATTCATTATATTATGGCGAGGAAAAGAGTAAAATAACGAAGGGTGATGCCGTGTCATTCATCTCATTTATCCATTGTTACATGGTGAGATTGAGAGTAAAAGCACGAAGGGTGATGCCGTGCCATTTCATTTTACTTATGTCATCATTTCATGGTAAGGATGAGAGTAAAATCACGCAGGGTGATGCCTTGCCATTTTTATACCATTGGTTTATCTGTCTTTATTGGTTGATAATTTATTTGGCTATTACGTGATGCCAGACATGTCGTAGTTATCATATCTTTCCCCTTTTCGCATGTCCCCTCCCAGTTTGTACGATGTTAATCTCTGTTATTGTTACTGCTTTGTATATATACTTGTATTGGTTTTCTTATGTAAGTGTCCTGTCATAGCCTCGTCACTACCTCGTCGGGGCTAGGTTCGACACATACAGAGTACATTGGGTCGATTGAACTTATACTATACTTCTGCACTTCTTGTGCAGATTCTAGTATTGGTCCCAGCGGTGCGTCAGCTCGGATAATTGCATACGGAGACTTGAGATAGATCTGCTCGCATCCAAGTCCTCTTCCTCTTCCCTTTTTTACTGTTCATTTCCTTAGAAACAATTGTATTTATTTCAGACTATATTTGTAGAACTTCGAGTTGCACGTATACTCGTGACTCCGGATCTTTGGGAGTAGATATTATCACATAACTTAGGTTGGTGTTGTATTAGATTCGGTTTCTACTTCTCGTTATTTATCATTATTTTGTTTAAACTGTTAAAAATTGGCTATTTAACTATCTCACGTCAGCTTGCCTAGCAAGTGGATGTTAGCCATCACATATCCGAGGTTAGGATACCGGGTCGTGACAGGTTGGTATCAGAGCACTAGTTTTTTAGGTCTCACGAGTCATGAGCATGCTTAGTAGAGTCTATAGGATTGGTACGGAGACGTCTATACTTATCTTCTAGAGGCTATGGAGTTTAGGTAAAAAATATCACTTCTTTCCTTCTCTATCGCGCGATTTTATTCTATTACTGATGATTGAACTATTATATTCTTGTTCTCTCGTAGATGGCGAGAACACGCATAGCATCTATAGCCGGACAGGAGTCGGTGCCCCTTTGGCAGCTACTACCAGGGGCAGAGATTGAGGCCGAGCAGAGCTCAGCCTATAGCTCGAGTAGCAGCACCCACAGTGGAGCCTCCAATTTATCACGGGAGGAGGTCCCAGCTCAGATCGTGCCCGTCGGACCAGCTCAGGTTCCATAAGGATTCATAGCCACTCCAGTGCTTCAGGACGCTCTAGTCCGCTTGGTGGGTCTTATGGAGCCCAGACCGGTACATTTTAGGTGGCATCAGCCATCTTTCGGGCTGGGGGAGAAGCATAGACTCCCACTAATCACACCCCCGAGCAGGTGGCTCCCCTGTATCAGACTCCAGCAGCTCGTCCAGTTGGGGTAGTTCAGCCGGTTGTTGCGGCATAGGCTAGTGATAGGCCTCCCATGTCTTCTGAGGCCTTGTTGAGGTTGGATAAGTTTACCAACTCTTCCCTGTTCATTTCAGTGGTGCACCTTCTAAGGACCCACGGGATTACTTGGACCGTTGCCACGAGGTGTTACGTAACATGGGTATAGTTGAGACCAATGCGGTCGATTTTGCAGTGTTCCAGATGACCGATTCTGCCAAGAGATGGTGGAGAGATTATATGTTGACTAGATCAGTTGGTTCGCGTGCACTTACATGGGATCAATTTTCACAACTATATCTAGAGAAGTTCATTCCTGTCACTCTGAGAGAGGATTACCATAGGCAGTTTAAGCGTCTTCAGTAGGGTAATATGACTGTTATCCAGTATGAGACTCGATTTGTGGATCTAGCTCGCACAATGTTATCTTGCTTCGTACAGAGAGGGAGAGAGTGAGGAGATACATTGATGGGCTCACTTTCACTATCAGGCTACAGATGTCCAAGGAGACAGGAGATGATATTTCATTCTAGAGGGCCATAGATATTGCTAGACGGATAGAGATGGTCCGTGGTCAGGAGAGGGAGTCGGTGTCTGATAAGAGGCTTCGTCATTTCGGTGGTTTCAGTGGTGCCTCGTCTGGAGGCAGGGGTACTTCTGGTAGATTCCATCCTCCTAGGCCGTTTCAGTCAACGCTTCGGGCATCCCATGGTGCTTCGGGCAGTTGTAGTCCTTATGTGTCTCATCTTGAGCAGCTAGCCTAGACTGTACCACCAGCTTCTAATAGTGCACCTCCGATCATGAGTTATCATAGTGGTTACTTAGGTCGACAGGGCTAGCTCTCGGGTCAGCAGTCATAGTAGCCAAGGGCTTGTTATACTTGTGGAGATCTGAGGCACCTTGCCAGATTTTGCCTCAGATCGTAGGGCGGCATGCACTAGTAGGGTTCTCGTGCATGATTCTGACACCGGTTACTCCACCGCCCGTTCAGCCAGCTAGAGGCAAGGGTCAGGCAGCCAGAGGTGGAGTTCAGGCCATTAAAGGTGGAGGTCAGGCCGTTAGAGTTGGAGGCCAGCCAGCTAGAGGCATTCCGACAGATGGAGGTCAGAGTGGTGGGGCCCAGCTCTATTTTTATGCTTTCCTGGCTAGGCCTGAGGCCGAGTCATTTGATGTCGTCATCACAGGTATTGTTCCAATTTTCTATAGAGATGCTTCAGTTCTATTTGATCTACGCTCTACTTATTCCTACATGTCGTCCTATTTTGCTTAATATCTGGTTGTGCCTCGTGATTGTTTGAGTGCTCATGCGTATGTGTCCATGCCTGTGGGAGATTCCATTATTGTAGATCATGTCTATCGCTCATGTGTGATTACTATTGGGAGTCTTGAGATTAGTGTAGATCTCATACTTCTTGATGTAGTATACTTTGATGTTATTTTGGGCATGGATTGCCTGTCATCTTATCATGCTATATTGGATTGTCACACCAAGATAGTGATATTATCCATGATGGGATTACCTCTATTAGAGTGAATAGGGACTCCTGGCCATTCTACCAGCAAGTTATTTCTTATGTGAAGGCTCGGCGTATAGTCGAGAAGGGTTGTCTAGCATATTTGGCCTATGTTCGTGATTCGAGTGTAGAAGTTCCTCCAATGGATCCAGTACTTGTTGTGCATGAATTTCTATAGGTGTTTCCTGTAGATCTGTAAGGGATTCCACCCGGCAGAGATATTGACTTCTGTATTGATTTGGCTCCGGGCACTCAGCCCATTTCTATTCCATTATACCGTGTGGCACCGCCGAATTTGAAGGAATTGAAGGAGCGGTTGCAAGATTTGCTTGATAAGGGATTCATTAGACCTAGTATCTCACCCTGGGGTGCGCCCTTGTTGTTCGTGAAGAAGAAGGATGGGTCGATGATGATGATGTGTATAGACTATCGACAGTTGAACAAAGTCACTATCAAGAACAAGTATATGTTGCCTTGGATTGATGACTTATTTGATCAATTTCAAGCTGCCAAAGTATTTTCGAAGATTAATTGGAGGTCTGGCTACCATCAGTTGAAGATTAGGGCATCAGATGTCCCTAAGACAACTTTTTTGACTCGGTATGGGCATTATAAGTTCTTAGTGATGTCATTTGGGTTGACAAATGTCCCAGCAAGATTTATGGATTTGATGAACGGGGTATTCGAGCCTTATTTGGATTCTTTTGTAATCGTATTCATTGGTGATATATTGATCTACTCCCGCAGTCGAGAGGAGCATAAGCATCGTCTTTGGATTATACTTCAAACTCTGAGAGATAGTCAGTTATATGCCAAGTATTCGAAGTGTGAGTTTGTTAGTCTCGGTCGCCTTTTTGGGGCATATTGTATCGGCTGGGGGCGTAAAAGTGGATCCTAAGAAGATTGAGGCAGTTCAAAACTATCCTATACCTACTTCAGCTACAGAGATTCGGAGTTTCCTAGGTTTGGCGGGTTATTACCGCAAGTTCATGGAAGGGTTTCATCCATATCAGCCTCATTGAATAGATTGACCCGGAAAGATGATCCGTTCAGGTAGTTCGATGAGTGTGAGTTGAGCTTTCAGAAGCTCAAGACTACTTTGACTATGGCGCCAGTGTTGGTGTTGTCCATAGTTTCAAGATTGTACACGGTGTATTGTGATGCATCTCGTATTGGGCTCGGTGCAGTATTGATGCAAGATAGCAGGGTGATTTCATACGGGTCGCGTTAGTTGAAGGTTCATGAGAAGAATTACCTGTTCATGACTTAGAGTTGGCAGCCATTGTTCATGCGTTGAACCTTTGGAGGCACGATCTTTACGGTGTGTCGTGTGGGAGCCTGGCGTATATTCCAGTAGGGGAGAGGCCGTTCGCATCAGATGTTTAGGCTTTGGCTAATCCGTTCATGAGGTTAGATGTTTCGGAGCCTAGTCATGTTCTAGCTTGCACGGTCTCTCAGTCTTCTCTGTATGAGTGCATCAGAGAGCATCGGTATGATGACCCCCATTTGCTTGTCCTTAAGGACACGGTGTGGCACGGTGGTACCAAGCAGGTTATTGTTAGAGATGATGGGGTGTTTTAGATGAAGGGTCGGATTTGTGTGCCCAATGTGGATGGGCTTCGTGAGTTGATTCTTGAGGAGGCCAATAGTTCCCTGTATTCCATTCTCCTGGGTGCCACCAAGATGTATCAGGACTTGCCGCAGCATTATTGGTGGAGGAGAATGAAGAAGGATATTGTTGCATATGTAGATTAGTGTCTGAATTGTCAGCACGTAAAGTACGAGCATCAGAGGCCTGGGGGTTTACTTCAGAGGCTAGATATTCCTGAGTGGAAGTGGGAGTGTATTACCATAGATTGTGTTGTTTGGCTCCAACGGACTCAGAAGAAGTTTCACGCAATATGGGTCATTGTGGACAAGTTGACAAAGTTAGCACATTTCATGCCAGTGATAGTAACCTATTCTTCACAACGGTTAGCTGAGATTTATAACTGCGAGATCATCCATCTTCACGGTGTGCCCGTGTCCATCATTTCAAAACGAGGTACGCAGTTACCTCGCACTTCTGGAGGGCCGTACAGCATGAGTTAGGCACACAAGTTTAGTTGAGTACAACATTTCACCCTCAGACGGATGGACAGTCCGAGCGCACTATTCAGATATCGGAGGATATGCTTCGCGCTTGCGTTATGAATTTCAGGGGTTCTTGGGATCAGTTCTTGCCTCTAGCGGAGTTTTCCTAAGACAATAGCTACCAGTCGAGTATTCAGATGACTCCTTATGAGGCATTGTACGGGACACGGTGTCGTTCTATAGTTCGTTGGTTTGAGCCGAGAGAAGCTCGGTTGTTGGGTACCGATTTGGTGCAGGATGCCTTGGAAAAGGTCAAGATTATTTAGGATCGACTTCGTACAACTCAGTCTAGAAAGAAAGATTATACCAATCGTAGAGTACGCGATGAGGAATTCATGGTTGGATAGAGAGTATTGCTTCGGGTTTCACCCTTGAAGGGTGTGATGAGGTTCGGAAAGAAGGGCAAGTCGAGCCCTAGGTATATCAAACCTTTTGAGATTCTTAAGAGAGTGGGGGAGATGTCCAACAGGCTGGCATTGGCACCTAGTTTATCAACTTTCCATCTGGTGTTTTATGTCTCCATGCTCTAAAAGTATCACAGTGATCTGTCCCATGTGTTAGATTTCAGCTCAGTCCGGTTGGACAAGGATTTGACTTATGAGAAGGAGCCGGTGGTGATTCTAGCCCGGCAGGTCCGGAAGTTGAGGTCTAAGAGTTATCCTTCAGTTAGAGTACAGTGGAGAGGCCAGCCAATCGAGGCAGCCACGTGGGAGTCCGAGTCTGACATGCGGAGTAGATATCCACCTCGTTTCATCAGTCCAGGTACCTTTCTGTGTCCGTTCGAGGATGAACCTGTTTTAGTGTTGGAAAATATGATGACCCGATAGGTCATTTTGAGTTTTAGCCTTTATTGATGTATTTTGATATCATGACTAGATCCATTTAGTGTTTCTCTATTTGCACGTATAGTCCGTTTCCTGTTCTGAAAAGTTTTTATGTGAAAAATCTATTAAAATGTGAAATTTTGCCTTAAGACTAATTTGAGTTGACTACGATCAACATTCCATATAAACGAACCTGAATCTGTATTTTGACGGTCCTAGTGGGTTTGTATTATGATTTGGTACTTGGGCGTATGCTCGAAATCGAATTCAGAAGTCCCTAACTTAACTTAACGTGATTTGTTTAAAACTAGTAATTTGAAGGCTTAGAGAATTTCTACGTTTGACCGTATTTTGACTTTGTTGCTTCCGAGTTTGGATTTTGGTTCTGGAACTTGGTATAGGTTCATTTCGCTATTTATGATTTATCTGCAAAATTTGGTGCAAAACGGGGTTGATTTGACGTGATTCGAACGTCCGGTTGTTAAATTGAAAGTGATTAAGTTTCTTTACAAATTTCATTCGTTTTGAGTTCCGATTCGTAGTTCTAGGTATTATTTTAGTATTTTGATCACGCTAGCGAGTTCGTATAATGTTATTACACTTGTGTGCATGTTTGGTTTTGAGCCCCGGGGGGCTCGGGTAAGTTTCAGATAAGCTACGGAGTGATTTGTGGACTTAGGAAATTGATGGTTTTTGCGTTTTCTGATACATGATACATCCTTCATACGATTATGAAGCTACTATCGCGATTGGAAGAGTAACTTGGGCTGGGGGGAGATTACTCATCGCGAACGCGACGAGTTGGTCGCGAACGTGGAGCAGTGCGAGGTCTACCCTTCGCGAACGCGACCATCCTTCGCGAACACGTAGTGTAAGGGGGGGGGAACTAGGAAATTGATCTTTTACTCTACGTGAATGCGAGCCCAGACTCGTGAACGCGAAGGTAAGGTGGGATAATCCTATGCAAATGCGTAGGGGTGATCGCGATCGCGATGGCCAATTGACCAGTGCTCTTCGCGAACGCGTCAGGTGCTTCCCAAACATGATGAACCCCTGACGCCCGATCTTGTAAACTTCTAGAAATCGGGATTTAACCCATTTTTCACCATCTGCACATTAGAGCTCGGCCTAGAGGCGATTGTGAAAAGGCATTTCATCCCCACTTCATAGGTTAGTAGATTTTAACTCGTTATCTTCCATTACCATCACCTCACATTGATTTCTAACCTTAATCTATGCTCTTTCATGGTAGAAAATTAGGGATTTGGTTAGATTAGGGATTTTTGTAAAATTAGTGTTGGTGTTGTCCTTAGATTCAAGATCTTACACGGTGTATTATGATGCATCTCGTATTGGGCTCGGTGCAGTATTGATGCAAGATAGCAGGGTGATTTCATACGGGTCGCGTCAGTTGAAGGTTCATGCGAAGAATTACCATGTTCATGACTTAGAGTTGGCAGCCATTGTTCATGCGTTGAAGATTTGGAGGCACGATCTTTACAGTGTGTCATGTGAGAGCCTAGCGTATATTCCAGTAGGGGAGAGGCCGTTAGCATCATATGTTCAGGCTTTGGCTAATCAGTTCGTGAGGTTAGATGTTTCGGAGCCCAGTCATGTTCTAGCTTGCACGGTCTCTCAGTCTTCTCTGTATGAGTGCATCAGAGAGCGTCAGTATGATGACCCCCATTTGCTTGTCCTTAAGGACACGGTGTGGCACGGTGGTACCAAGCAGGTTACTGTTGGAGATAATGGGGTGTAGTAGATGCAGGGTCGGATTTGTGTGCCCAATGTGGATGGGCTTCGTGAGTTGATTCTTGAGGAGGCCAATAGTTCCCGGTATTCCATTCTCCTGGGTGCCACCAAGATGTATCAGGACTTGCTGCAGCATTATTGGTAGAGGAGAATGAAGAATGATATTGTTGCATATGTAGATTAGTGTCTGAATTGTCAGCACGTAAAGTACGAGAATTAGAGGCCTGGTGGTTTACTTCAGAGGCTAGATATTCCTGTGTGGAAGTGGGAGTGTATTACCATGGATTGTATTGTTTGGCTCCAACGGACTCAGAAGAAGTTTGACGCGATATGGGTCATTGTGGACAGGTTGACAAAGTCGGCACATTTCATTCCAGTGGTAGTAACCTATTCTTCACAGCGGTTAGCTGAGATTTATAACTGCGAGATCATCCGTCTTCACTGTGTGCCCGTGTCCATCATTTCAAAACAAGGTACGCAGTTCAACTCGCACTTTTGGAGGGTCGTACAGCATGAGTTAGGCACACAAGTTTAGTTGAGTACAACATTTCACCCTCAGACGGACGGATAGTCCGAGCGCACTATTCAGATATCGGAGGATATGCTTCGCGCTTGCGTTATCAATTTCAGGGGTTCTTGGGATCAGTTCTTGCCTCTAGCGGAATTTTTCTAAGACAATAGCTACCAGTCGAGTATTCAGATAACTCCTTATGAGGCATTGTACGGGAGACGATGTCGTTCTCTAGTTGGTTGGTTTGAGCCTAGAGAAGCTCGGTTGTTGGGTACCGATTTGGAGCAGGATGCCTTGGAAAAGGTCAAGATTATTTAGGATCGACTTCGCATAACTCAGTCTAGAAAGAAGGGTTATGCCAATTGTAGAGTACGTGATGAGGCATTCATGGTTGGAGAGAGAGTATTGCTCCGGGTTTCACCCATTAAGGGTGTGATGAGGTTTGGAAAGAAGGGCAAGTTGAGCCCTAGGTATATCAAACCTTTTGAGATTCTTGAGAGAGTGGGGGAGATGGCCAACAAGCTGGCATTGACACCTAGTTTATCAACTTTCCATCTGGTGTTTTATGTCTCCATGCTCTAAAAATATCACGGTGATCCGTCCCATGTGTTAGATTTCAGCTCAGTCCAGTTGGACAAGGATTTGACTTATGAGAAGGAGCCGGTGGCGATTCTAGCCCGGCAGGTCCGGAAGTTGAGGTCTAAGAGTTATCCTTCAGTTAGAGTACAGTGGAGAGGCCAGCCGATCGAGGCAGCCACGTGGGAGTCCGAGTCTGACAAGCGGAGTAGATATCCACATCGTTTCACCAGTCCAGGTACCTTTCTATGTCCGTTCGAGGACGAACCTGTTTTAGAGTTGGAAAATATGATGACCCGATAGGTCATTTTGAGTTTTAGCCTTTATGGATGTATTTTGATACCACGACTAGATCCATTTAGTGTTTCTCTAATTGCGCATATAGTCCGTTTCTTGTTCCAAAAAGTTTTTATGTGAAAAATCTATTAAAAATGTGAAATTTTGCCTTAAGACTAATTTGAGTTGACTACGGTCAACATTCCATGTAAACGAACATGAATCTATATTTTGACGGTCCTAGTGGGTTTGTATTATGATTTGGGATTTGGGCGTATGCTCGAAATCGAATTCGGAAGTTCCTAACTTAACTTAACGTGATTTGTTTAAAACTAGTAATTTGAAGGCTTAGAGAATTTTTAAGTTTGACCGTATGTTGACTTTGTTGCTACCGGATTTGGATTTTAGTTCCGGAACTTGGTATAGGTTCATTTCGCTATTTATGATTTATCTGCAAAATGTAATGCAAAACGGGGTTGATTTGACGTGATTCGAATGTCCGGTTGTTAAATTAAAAGTGATTAAGTTTCTTTAAAAATTTCATTCGTTTTGAGGTCTGATTCGTAGTTCTAGGTGTTATTTTAGTATTTGGATCGAGCGAGCGAGTTCGTATAGTGTTATTACACTTGTGTGCATGTTTGGTTTTGAGCTCGGGGGGCTCGAGTGAGTTTCAGATAAGCTACGGAGTGATTTGTGGACTTAGGCAATTGATGGTTTTTGAGTTTTCTGATACCCGATGCATCCTTCATGCGATCACGAAGCTACTATCGCGATCACGAAGAGTAACTTGTGCTGGGAAGAGATTACTCATCGCGAACACGGCGAGTTGGTCGCGAACGTGGAGCAGTGCGAGGTCTACCTTTCGCGAACGCGACCATTCCTTCGCGAACACGTAGTGTAGGGGGGGGAACTAGGAAATTGATCTTTTACTCTACGCGAACGCGAGCCCAGTCTCGTGAACGCGAAGGCAAAGTGGGATATAGGGTTGATCGCGATCGCGATGGCCAATTGACCAGTGCTCTTCACGAACGCGTCAGGTGCTTCCCAAATGCGATGAACCACTGACGCCCGGTCTTTTAAACTTCTAGAAATCGGGATTTAACCCATTTTTCACCATCTCTACATTAGAGCTCGGCCTAGAGGCGATTTTGAAAAGGTATTTCATCCCCACTTCATAGGTTAGTAGATTTTAACTCGTTATCTTCCATTACCATCAACTCACATTGATTTCCAACCTTAATCTATGCTCTTTCATGGTAGAAAATTAGGGATTTAGTTAGAATTGGAGATTTTTGTAAAATTGAGATTTAGACCTCAAATTGAGGTCGGACTTCAAAACTTATGATATTCTTGGGGGTGCGAATGGGTAATTGGGTTTTTGTGAGAATCTTAGGTTTTGACGAAGCGGTCCCGGGGTTGACTTTTCTTGACTTTTTCTGGAATCATTAAATATTGAATCTTTTTCACTCATGGGTAATTCCTAAAGCTTATTTTGAATTATTTAAACTATATTTAGTTAGATTCGATTGGTTTTGGAGGCGAATTTATGAGGAAAGGCCCCGGTTGAGCTTTGATTTGATTGCGGAGCGAGGTAAGTGTCGTGGTTAACCTTGACTTGAGGGATTAGGACTTGTTATTCTATTTTCTACGTGTTTAATGTGTGTGAACAACGTATATGTAAGGTGACAAGTACTTATGTATTGTTGTTGGGTTAAAGCATGCGGGTGGAACTTGTTTCCTTGGATTTTATTGCATTGCTAATCATGATATCCATGCTTAGGTTAGGTTATTACTTCTTTGACTATTCCTTCCGTAATTATTGCTTATTTCGTAAATGTTGAATATTATGGAAGTTGAAGTTTGGTATCTTGGCATCATATTTAACGTTAAATATATTCTCCGCATTATTTATTTTTAGAATTTATATTATCTTTATTTCATGGTAAGGAAGGGTGTAAAAGCACGAAGGGTGATACCTTGCCATTGCATTTATCTAATTTATTGATTAATATATTTTGAGGAAGAGAGTTAAAGCACGAAGGGTGATGACGTGCCATTTATATAATTTATTCATTATATTATGGCGAGGAAGAGAGTAAAAGCACGAAGGTTCATGTCGTGCCATTTATCTCATTTATTCATTGTTACATAGTGAGATTGAGAGTAAAAACACGAAGGGTGATGTCGTTCCATTTCATTTTACTTATGTCATCATTTTATGGTAAGGATGAGAGTAAAAGTACGAAGGGTGATGCCGTGCCATTTTTATACCATTGTTTTATCTGTCTTTATTGGTTGATGATTTGTTTGGCTATTACGTGATGCCATACATGTCGTTAGTTATCATATCTTCTCCCTTTTCGCATGTCCCATCCCAGTTTGTACGATGTTAATCTTTGTTATTGTTACTGCTTCATATATATACTTGTATTGGTTTACGTATGTAAGTGTCCTGTCATAGCCTCGTCACTACCTCGTCGAGGTAAGGCTCGACACTTACGGAGTACATTGGGTTGGTTATACTCACATTACACTTCTGCACATTTTGTGAAGATTTTGGTATATGTCCCAGCAGTGCGTGAGGTGCGTCAGCTCGGATCATTGCATACAGAGATTTGAGGTAGACTTGTTGGCGTTCAAGTCTCCTTCATCTTTCTTCTTTTACTATTCATTTCCTTCCAAACAATTGTATTTATTTCAGACTCTGTTTGTAGAACTTTTAGTTGCTCGTGTATTCGTGATTCCGGATCTTTGGGAGTAGATATTATCACATAACTTATGGTTGTACTATATTAGATGGGTTTCTACTTCTCGTTATTTATCATCATTTTGTTTAAACTGTTAAAAATGGCTATTTAACTATCTCACGTCGGCTTGCCTAACAAGTAGATGTTAGGCATCATCACGGCCCCAAGGTTGGGATTCCGAGTCGTGACAATTATGGTAGTATGTTTTCGAGTGTGGCCTAATTTGGGCCAAATTAATGTGGTTGTTTAGCAACCATTTCAAAGATTCTTGAGAAATGAGTAATTAATGAAAAGAGTAAGATAGAAAAAAAAATCTTTCTCTTGATTTGCTAAAATTGATAAGTAAAAGCGAAAATCTATTTTTAGTATAGTGGACAAGTAAAATGAATGGAGGAAATATTTTATTAAATTAACCATAACAATGGTAATTAAAATTTTATAACTTCAATAAGTTTTGAAAAATTTGAGTAGTTAATCTTAAGAATAATCCAAAACCAGCCTTCTAAGTTGGCATTTTTTCTGGCGCTGCTTCCATTTCTTAGACTAAACGCAGACAAAGTTGAGCATTCCAAGAAGATGATAGGATAGATATCCGCGAATGATTTTTTGTTTGCGTTCGAGTTGGTGCCACAACACTAATATGTCCAAAAAGAAACATAAAGTTCCTAAGTATTTAATAATTTAAAATCTTAAAACAGTAAATAGAGTTGTTTAACAACTCAATAAATCTTCTGCAAGTTCTTATAGCACTAATGTAGGATAATTATACCATTCAATAGCCCCAAATAAAGAAATTCGTAGTCAAAAGAATATTTCTTCTACACGTTAAATCAGCAACCTAAGAGAGCGAGTGTTATATGTATGTGTACAGTCGAAATAGATTTCGGCTTTAGCACGATCGATCGAGTTCGAACGATGGTCTATCGAAGTAAGACCCCGAAGGTGCAACAAACCCAATCTCGAATCCGATCAGGCCAACCCGTGCCAAGACCATGATCAAGCTCGAGTGGAATTCGACACAGAGTAGATATACCAGCCAACACTGAGCTCGACCTCGAAATAATTCGAGGTTTCGGACCAAGATCGGGCTTGAATCGAAATCGAGCTCGAACCAAAGCCGGCGTCTCCCAGCGAGATCGAACTCACAGACAAGAGCCGTTGCAATCCCACTAGAGAGAATCTTGACAGAAATTACGAAAAAACTGGCTTATCATGGGTCTCCCACTGAATGTTATTTTATTATGATTGGAGCCAATTCTCTCCACTATAAAGGGGCTTGGCTACCATCTCTTAAGCATCAGTTTTTCTCAAAGGCTCACATTGTAATAAAAAGTAATATATTTCTTTATAGCAAAGCATCTCTTTTTCAATTTTCTTAGATTGATTCTACTTGTGGAATTCTAAGATTCATTTGTTCCAAACAATCTTGGCTATCTCATATTTTCTCCAATCTATATTCACATTCGTATTTATCATCACATTTTTCGTATTAGGTACACCACATATCCTTGGAACTATGTATAAATTTAACTATATCCATTTTTTCGGGTAAATAGTTTGGCACCCACCATGGAGCCGAGGATAACAGTGGTTATTTGATACAAATCTGAAAAAACACTACGAACAACCATCAAATGGCTTCATCAATCGATAACGAAGCCGGCCTTCAAGATGAAACCAAGAACTTGGCACCCGTGGCTGGAAAGCCAATAGACCATTGGCACTGAGATTCGAGCCGAAATACCATTGGATGTCAACTCACAAATAGCTTTGGAGGCAAATCAACGTTCCGAACAGAAAAGAAGCATTCAGGGCGGAGCTCGATCCGTAGCCCGAGACACACGAAATGTGGGGGAAATCGGGACCAGCCTGCGTATGATCTTCAAGATGCTACAAGCCCAACAAATAGCGATAGCTCAACTACAGAGTCAAACTCACGCACAAAACGGGCCAGAGTCCGATCCACTTCGAGAAGCTACCCCCAAAATAGAGCCTTCCGTAGTGCAATCTAACGAGCAAGAATCGGGGACTGCTCACGGAATTACCAAATTGCTCGAGAAACTTACAAAATGAGTCGAAGCCAACGACAAGAGGGTGGAAACTTATAATGCCTGGATCGATCAAATCTCGGGGGCTCCACCAATGATAAAGGGTCTTGATTCAAAACAAATCATACAAAAGCCTTTTCCGTCAAGTGCAGCACCGAAGCCAATCCCCAAAACATTCTGTATGCTCGAAATTCCCAAATATAATGGTACGACCGATCCCAACGAACATGTCACCTCTTACACGTGTGCCATAAAAGGCAACGATTTGAAGGACGACGAGATCGAATCCGTGTTATTAAAAAACATTCGGGGAGACGCTCTCGAAGGGAGCGATGATCTGGTGCGACAATTTACCGTCGAATTTCATCGCCTCTTTTGCCATGTTAGCAGATTCGTTCGTAAAGGCACATGCTGGTGCCATAAACGTTGCAATAAGAAAATCAGACCTCTTCAAAGTAAAACAAAAGGGGAATGAAATGCTGAGGGAGTTCGTATCTAGATTTCAAATGGAACGCATGAAATTACCCCCGGTCACAGACGATTGGGCCGTCCAAGCTTTCACCCAAGGGTTAAACCAGCTAAGTTCTACAACATCACATCGGCTGAAACAAAATCTGATCGAGTATCCAGCGATAACCTAGGCAGACGTACACAACCGATATCAATCGAAGATTAGGGTAGAGGATGATCAGTTGGGGGCTCCATACGGACCCGTTCATCAGAACATAACAGTTATTAAAAACCAAAAGGAGATCGACAGGGAGCAAAGGTCAAACCAAGATCGATATCGACCGTACGGCACAGATCGGATAAACAACGGTTCAGCATGCAATGCAGTTCAAAACAATCGAAGGATTGATCGAGGACAAAATTCCCGGGGGCTGATGAGTAAAAGCGGCTTCGATAAACATGCCGATCCTATAGAAGCACCTCGATTGTCGGAATACAACTTCAACGTCGGTGCATCTGCTATTGTGTCAGCCATCGAACGCATCGAAGACACTAAATGGCCTCGACCTATGTAGACCGACCCTGCCCGGAGGAATCCCAATCAAATGTGCGAATATCATGGCACCCATAGTCACAGGACGGAAGATTGCAGGCAATTAAGAGAGGAAGTAGCCCGCTTATTTAACAAAGGGAACCTACGGGAATTTCTGAGTGATAGGGCTAAGGATCACTTCAAGAGTAAGGATTTCAGCAAGCGAAATGAGCTAGAAGAACCGCAACACGTCATTCACATGATCATTGACGGCGATGATACCCTGCAGGGACCAGTGCTTAAACGCGCTAAAACATCTATTGTCCGGGAAAAGCGATCTCGAACTCAAGATTACATACCCACAGGGACCTTGTCTTTCAATGATGGAGATGCATAAGGAATCACCAAGCCCATAACAATGCACTGGTAATATCTGTACTAGTGAATAAAATTAAAATTAAGCGTGTGCTAATTGATCCAGGTAGCTCAGCCAATATCATCAGATCGAGGGTCATAGAATAGCTCGCCTTACAGAACCAGGTCATACCTGCAACTTTGGTTCTGAACGGATTCAATATGGCATGTGAAACCACCAAAGGCGAGATAATCCTACCGATAAACGTGGTCGGAACCATCCAGAAAACAAAATTTCATGTGATCGAAGGCGATATGAGATATAACGCCCTTTTCGGAAGGCCATGGATCCACAACATGAGAGCCGTACCTTTAACCGTACACCAGGTCCTCAAATTCCCAACATCGAGAGATGTCAAGATAGTGTATGGAGAACAGCCGGCCGCAAAGGAAATGTTCGATGTCGAGGAAGAAAAATCAATATCTTCGTCCTCACCGATAAAAAGAACGGGTTCAGATGGAGATACAATCAAAGAACAGAACGCTAAATAGCAATCACACACATCGTCTTCGGCCCAGCCAGATAAGAAGAACGTCAAAGAGGATGATGATCGGTGGATCCCTCGATCCTTCATGACCCCCGATGATTCCGATACCACCAGATCAACAATTGAGGAACTGGAGCAAACCATACTAATCGAACATTGGCCCAAACTAAAGGTGTACCTGGGAACGGGTTTGAGCCCCGAACTCAGGAAGAAACTAATTCAATTTCTTATCAATAACATCGACTGTTTTGCCTGGTCCCATTTAGATATAACAGGGATACCACCAGACATAACGACGCATCGACTAAGCTTGGACCCCGGGATCAGACCGGTGAAGCAAAAAAGAAGACCCCAATTGGAGGTAAAGCACGCATTCATAAAGGATGAGGTAACCAAACTTCTCAAAATAGGGTCCGTTCGAGAAGTGAAATATCCCAAATGGTTAGCCAATGTAGTTGTAGTGCCTAAAAAAGGGAACAAACTTAGGATGTTTGTGGATTATAAGGATTTAAACAAGGCATGCCCCAAAGATTCCTTTCCACTGCCCAACATTGATCGCATGATCGATGCCACGGCCGGCCACGAGATCCTCACCTTCCTCGATGCCTATTCCGGGTATAATCAAATTCAGATGAACCCTGAGAACCAGGAAAACACTGCATTTGTGACCAGATATAGAACATATTGTTACAATGTAATGCCCTTCGGGCTGAAGAATGCAGGAGCTACTTGTCAACGTTTAGTAAATAAAATATTCGAAGAACAAATAGGTAAATCAATGAAAGTCTATATTGATGACATGCTAGTTAAATCCCTGCGCGCAGAGGATCACTTGACCCATTTGCAGGAAACGTTCGAGATTTTAAGAAAATACAACATGAAGCTCAACCCCGAAAAATGTGCATTCGAGGTCGATTCGGGAAAATTCCTCGGCTTCATGGTATCAAACCGAGGAATCGAGATAAACCCCGAGAAAATCAAGGCCATCGAAGACATCACCATCATGGACAGCGTGAAAGTCGTACAAAGGCTAACCGGACGGATTGCAGCCTTAGGCCGATTCATTTCGAGATCATCAGATCGAAGTCACAAATTTTTCTCTCTACTCAAAAAGATGAACGATTTCGCTTGGACCCCGGAATGCCAACAAGCATTAGAGAAACTAAAGCGATATCTATCAAGCCCACCACTACTTCACACTCCAAAAATAGATGAAAAACTCTATTTATACTTGGCAGTATCGGAAGTCGTCGTAAGCGTTGTCCTAGTTAGAGAAGAGCAAGGTACACAATTCCCCGTTTATTATACTAGTCGAACCTTGGGAGATGCGGAAACTAGATATCCGCTCTTAGAAAAATTGGCACTTGCACTAATAAGCGCCTCAAGGAAGCTAAAGCCGTACTTTCAGTGTCATCCCATATGTATGTTAACCACTTACTCGCTTTGTAATATCTTGCACAAACCCGAACTATCAGGACGATTAGCCAAATGGGTCATCAAACTCAGTGGGTACGATATCGAATATCAACCCCGTACAGCCATTAAGTCTCAAACTTTAGCAGACTTTGTGGCCGATCTCACGCCAACCCTCGTACCCGAAGTCGAAAAAGAACTTCTGTTGACATCGGGTAAGTCATCGGGGGTATGGATCCTTTTTACGGACGGGGCTTCGAACGTAAAAGGGTCCGGGCTGGGCATAGTTTTGAAACCACCCACGGGTAATACTATTCGGCAATCTATTAAAACTATCAGGCTCACTAACAACGAGGTCGAGTATGAAGCCGTGATTGCAGGTCTGGTACTAGCCAGAGACTTGGGAGCAGAAGTCATTGCAGCCAATTGCGACTCCTTACTGGTAGTGAGTCAAGTAAACAGAACTTTCAAAGTTCGAGAAGGTAGGATGCAAAGGTATTTAGATAAACTGCTGGTCGCTTTGCACCATTTCAAACAATGGACTTTACGGCATGTACCACGGGAACAGAATAATGAGGCCGATGCGCTTGCGAATCTGGGATCATCGATCAAGGTAGATGACTCGGGCTCAGGAAACGTTGTTCAGCTTTCGAGATCGGTAATCGAAGAAGGTCACGCCGAAATAAATTCTACAAGTTTAAACTGGGATTGGAGAAACAGGTATATTGAATACTTGAAAAGCAGAAAACTCCCACCGGATCCTAAAGATTCCAGAGCACTACAGACTAAGGCAGCTCGATTCACATTGGCTTCGGACGGAACTCTGTACCGAAGAACATTCGATGGACTGTTGGCAATATGCTTAGGCCCAGGAGATACCGATTATATCCTACGAGAAGTGCACGAAGGTACTTGTGGGAATCACTCTGGAGCCGATACACTAGTTCGAAAAATAATCAAAGCAGGGTATTATTGGATCGATATGGGCAAAGATGCAAAGGAATTTGTTCGTAAGTGTGACAAATGTCAAAGGTTTGCGCCGATGATCCACCAACCCGGAGAGCAACTCCACTCAGTCCTGTCCCCATGGCTGTTCATGAAGTGGGGGATGGATATCGTCGGTCCTCTGCCATCAACCCCAGGTAAAGCTAAATTCATTTTATTTATGACTGACTATTTTTATAAATGGGTTGAAGCACAGTAATTCGAGAAAATAAGAGAGAAAGAAGTGATAGACTTTATTTGGGATCATATCATATGCCGATTCGGGATACCCGCAGAAATAGTGTGTGACAATGGAAAACAATTCGTTGGCAGCAAAGTAACAAGATTCCTCGAAGACCATAAGAAAAGAAGGATATTATCAACGCCGTACCCGCCCAGTGGAAACGGATAGGCTGAGTCAACAAACAAAACTGTCATTCAAAACTTAAAGAAGAGGTTAAACGATGCTAAAGGGAAATGGAGAGAAATCCTGCCCGAAGTCCTTTGGGCATATCAGACAACGTCAAAATCCAGCACGAAGGCGACCCCATTCTCCTTAGTATATGGGTCCGAAGCATTGATACCAGTCGAAGTTGGTGATCCAAGTGCCAGATTCCGATTCGCAACGGAAGAATCAAACAACTAGGCTATGAATGCTAGCCTCGAACTATCGGATGAAAGACGAGAAGCTGCTCTCGTCCAGTTGGCCGTCCAAAAGCAACGAATCAAAAGATATTATAATCGAAGAACAAAGCTCCGCCATTTCAAACCTGGGGACTTAGTGTGAAGAAAAGTTACCCTCAACACCCAAAATCCGAACGAAGAAAATTAGGACCAAATTGGGAAGGACCATATCAGGTGCTCGAGAACATCGGAAAAGGGTCGTACAAGCTCGGCATTATAAACGGCAAACAGCTATCAAGCAACTGGAATGTATCACACTTAAAATGGTACTATTGCTAAGGTACGACCTTTCCATATGCGTTTATATTTCGAAACTGACCCCTGCAGAAGCCCGAACAAAGGCTAAGATGGATCTCCCACTCGAAAGCACGCGTTGCACTCTTTTTCCCTTGGACCGGTTTTATCCCAAATGGGTTTTTCGGCAAGGTTTTTAATGAGGCAACCATTGATCGTGCAGCATTCACAACAATATCCAATCCCTCAATAAGAATCATGTCACAACGACAAGGGTTCCAATAGTGAAAATTGTAAGAGCTAAATGGTCAAAGCGGACCATGCTCATATAGATTGGTCCGTACCCAGACGTGTAATAACGTACAAAGAAAGTTGTTTTCTTCATCGGCATCTTTTATATCCAAGGACATTTCCTCTATTTTTTGAGAGTTATTATACAATTAGAATTAAGATAAACTCGGCCAAGCCCACGAGCTACTTTATTTCGAGTTCGAGCAAACACTCACTCGACCATTACGCCCACGGGCTATACTTCGAGTTCGAATCATTCACTCGACTACTAAGCCTACCGGCTACTTTTATTTTGAGTTCAAGAAAACACCCACCTGACCATTACGCCCACAGGCTATACTTCGAGTTCGAATTATTCACTCGACTACTAAGCCTACGGGCTACTTTTATTTTGAGTTCGAGAAAATACTCACTCGACCATTACGCCCACGGGCTACACTTACTTCGAGTTCGAATACTCGACCAAGCCTACGGGCTACTTTTACTTCGAGTTCGAATCATTCACTCGATTACTAAGCCCACGGGCTATTTGTATTTCGAGTTCGAGCAAACACTCACTCGACCATTACGCCCATGGGCTATACTTCGAGTTCGAACAAGTACTCACTCGACCATTGCGCCTATGGGCTATTACTTCAAGATCGAAACATCAACTAAAAATGCATTTACAAACTTTTCAATGATTACAAATGTATCTGCAAACTATATACAAACTATCTGCCTAGGTGATTACAATGTGAAAACTAAATTTTCCGGTCAGGAGCGATCTATTCTTTGTCAGGCTCGACCCCATTTTCGGACCCGCTCTCGTCCCCATCATCATCATCGCTATCGGAAACCAGAGCTTTAGCATCGGCTTCAAGTTCTTTGGCTTTTTTATCTCATCATCGAGATCAAAACCACGAGCATGGATCTCCTCGAGAGTTTCTCTTCGAGATTGGCGTTTAGCAAGATCGGCGACCCAATGTGCTTGAGTATCAGCGTATTCGACTGCTTCTCTCACCTGGACTTGAGCAGCTTCAACATCAGCCCGATAGATGGCCACGCGCGCATCCGCATCGGCCTTTGCCCTTTCGGCATCAGATTCGACCTTGGCAAGTACAGAGGCTAAATGAGCCTTAAGATCCTCAATTCTTCTCGCCTGAATCAGGCCTTTTCCCTTCAGTTTCTGAAGTTGGTCTTCGGACAATGATAACGGGGCTCGTCCAGTCTCCTTTTCTACAGCAAAACGGTCCATACCTTCTTTCCACCGCAGAGACTCCGTTCTTATTACATCAACCCCCTCGCAAAGCTTCCCGATCATCTCAATTTTTTGCTGCAGCTGTGAGACCGAAATATTAGCTATCGTTCCGGTATCAAGCCCATAGGCTTTCAAAAGAATCATTACCTGCTCAGACAAATCGGTTTGATCTCGGTAAGCCCTGGCCAGCTCATCTCGGAGGTCTTTTAGTTCTTCTTCTCTCTGCCCTAAGGAAAGTCTAAGGGAATTCCTCTCGTCAGTAACCCGTTGTAGGTCGGCTCCATATCGATGAAGCTAATTTTGGGATCGAGAACATTGCTCTCGATGAACTGCCGCTGCCTACAAACAAACGAGAAACGAAGTTAACAAAAGATGAGCATAAAGATGCACCGATAAATTTAGTATTAAAAGCTCGCCTGACTCAGAGCTTGCCGCAATCCGAGAAAGAGATCCGGTTCGTCACCAGCCCCGGTAACATCTTCAATGCAGGTAAAAAGGTCACGAAAGGGATCTTCTTCATCATGAGGCATGTCTAGATCGAGAGCTCCCAAAGCTTGAGCTTCTCGAATCACCCCTGCGGAAAAAGCAGGAAATGTAGGCGAATCCTAGGCTGCTGCCCCAAATAAATCGCATGGAGCATTTTTCTCAGTTTGAAGTGGTTCGAGGTCCGCTTCGGTCATATCCCCTGCTCGTTGTCTCTGATAAGATGCCCCATCAATATTTGATAGTTCGGGAACTCTGCCCGAATCTTTCACCGATATGTCCTTAGTTCGAAGCGGGGCCTCATGAGGCATCATCGATCCAGCCACCGATGAGGTGTCGGTGTTTCTTCTCACTCGGACTGCCAGCCTGGATTCATCGATTTCTTCTTCTTCTTCTTCTTCTTCTTCTTCTTCTTCTTTTTCTTCTTCTTCTTATTCTTCTTCATCCCTTAGGCACAAAATGGATTCCATGGTCAAAGGAATAACATTCTTCTTCGGCTTACGAGCCGTCCTCTTCTTCGGTTTTGGATCTTCGAGGACGGAGACTCTTTTCCTCTTATGCTCCTTCACCGGCCTCGGGAGAGAAGCCAAAATTTGCTCCTCATTAGACAAAGGCCTCAAGGCCGCGTCCTTTCCCACACCTGCAAATGGAAAACCTTAGTAAAATATTTTGAAATCCATCTCATTTGGGTCATCAAAAAGTACGAGAAATGAGCTTACCGTGATTTTTTGCCTCCCACCGACCCTTAGACAAATCACACCACGAGCGTTCGGCGTATGTGGAGGTCGAAACGAGGGCTCGTACCCAGCGTTTTAGGTCGGGAACTGCTCCGGGCATCTAGGGAATCGCTACATCATGAAAAGAGTAATGTCAATGAGAATAATTGGAAGAACAATACGTAAGTAATAGCGAGGTCACACTTACGTTTCATATTCCACCCCTCGAGAAAGGGCATCTTCTCAGTCAGAATCAGGTCTGAATTCCTTACTCAAATGAACCTACCCATCCAGTCTCGGTCCCTGTCCTCGTCAATACTCGAGAACAGAGCCTTGGTAGATCGACGCTGAAGTTTTATTAAACCTCCTCGAAAAACTTGAGGGCGATACAATCGGATAAGATGGTCGAGGGTGAATGGCATCCCCTCGATTTTTCTCACAAAATACCGGATTAGGATAACGATCCGCCATAGAGAAGGATGGACGTGGCCTAGGGTTACCTGGTATTGACGACAAAAGTCAATAATGACAGGATGAAGGGGACCCAAAGTGAAAGGATAGGTATAGACGCTCAGAAACCCTTCCACGCAAGAAGTGATATCTTCGTCAAAAGCAGGAATTATTATTTCTTTTTTATCCCAATTGCAATCCTTCTTTAGCTGTTCGAAGTGTTTCTCGGTTATCGAACACATATACCTCGATACCGGTTCGCACCGCCTAGGGACCGACGAACCCTTGTCGACCTTAAAATCCGAAGAAAGAACGCACGCCCCAGGAACACAATCCGCAGGCCGTGGTTCTGCCCATGTCTCATCGACGGCACACTGCGAAGATGAAGCTTTCTCTTTCTGAGGATATTGGATGGCTTGTGACGTTTTCATCATTTTCGGACTCAAAGGTGGGGAATAGAGGAAAGTGATAATGATTTTGTAGAAATAAAAGAGGGCTTTTTAGAAAGGAATCACAGACCTACTGACAAATTAAAAGGCACGGAGAAGAACTTGGGGAACTTGGGAGACAGAAGAAGTAAAGTGGTAAAAGATAAAAGAAAGGGATATTTATAGATTTAAGCGATGGCGGTTCAAATACCGCCTGACACGCATTAAATGCTTTGAGAGACTAAACCGACGAGATAATTACCAGACACGTCATGACCAAACCCGATGGAAACTTTTGGTTGCAATCCGATCGAGCCATTAAAAACTCATATCGTTTCTCGCCGCATCCTTTCCGAGAAACGAGGGGACTATCTGTGTACGGTCGAAATAGATTTCGGCTTTAGCACGACCGATCGAGTTCGAACGATGGCCTGTCAAAGTAAGACCCCGAAGGTGCAACAAACCAAATCTCGAATCCGATCAGGCCGACCCGTGCCAAGACCATGATCAAGCTCGAGTGGAATTCGACACAGAGTAGATATACCAGCCAACACTGAGCTCGACCTCGAAGTAATTCGAGGTTTCGGACCAAGATCGGGCTCGAACCGAAATCGAGCTGGAACCAAAGTCGGCGTCTCCCAGCGAGATCGAACTCACAGACAAGAGCCGTTGCAATCCCACTAGAGAGAATCTTGGCAGAAATTACGGAAAAATTGACTTATCATGGGTATCCCATTGAATGTTATTTTATTATGCTTGGAGCCAATTCCCTCCACTATAAAGGGGCTTGGCTACCATCTCTTAAGCATCAGTTTTTCTCAAAGGCTCACATTGTAATAAAAAGTAATATATTTCTTTATAGCAAAGCATCTCTTTTTCAATTTTCTTAGATTGATTCTGCTTGTGGAATTCTAAGGTTCATTTGTTCCAGACAATCTTGGCTATCTCATATTTTCTCCAATCTATATTCACATTCGTATTTATCATCACATTTTTCGTATTAGGTACACTACATATTCTTGAAACTATGTATAAATTCAACTATATCCATTTTTTCGGGTAAACAATGTATGCAGTCAAATAAGCATCAATATATCTAGATTTTACTTTAAACTACTTAACATTTAGGAGTTTGGGAAAAAATTCCTATATAATAATTTAAACTTTCAAATGATATACCATTCATGAAGACCTCATTTAAAATTCAGAAGCAGTAATCTTGATTGATTTGTCAGTAGAACAGCAAATCCTTGTAGTTGCACGGTCACTCTGATAATCTATGTTGCTCGAACTCTCTGAAAATCTCACCAGAAGAGTGCCGAATCCTTCATTTTTGGAGGATCCAACACAGTTGCAGCCGTGCAGCAGTATTCTGGAGAGTTGGCGCAGCATAGTTGATAATTGAGCATTAAGAGCTAACGCAGCCACCATGAATCACGTTGATCCCTTGAGCTTACATTATCGATCTTGAACACTAAAACATCTTCTCTGTCCTGCTCGGTCGCCGGCTTTACTAAACGCCGGCAGACTGGGCACGTTACGTGCCCAAATCCAACCCATCGGTCCAAGCAAACTCTGTGAAAGAGGTGATGGCATGTTAACTCTTTTACCTCTTCGTCTTCTTCAACTTTACTCAAACAAACTGCACATTCTACAACGTCTCTATTTGATTCATAGCTCCTTAGATGAAGTTGCAAGTGATATTCTAAGTTCTGATCAGAAGGTAAACTGGATAAACCAATCAAGAAGTTCCAACACCTTTTGAATTTTAGAGCAACTAAATCTGCGTATTCCATATAGAATTTAAGATTTTGGCAAGATTGCCAACTTGGAAGAAAATGCTGTTTGAATCTTTTTTGTTTGTGCAAGTAACGAGGGAAACGAAGAGGCAATGCGAACTATATATATAGAGGCATTGAAAAGAAAGGTTTTGCACTTTACACATGAACTGATTAATGTTTAACTTGAATTTAGGGTATACATCATAAACAATTGTTGTTTAATTAGTAAAACCTCGATGCTGGCTTTTGATATATAGGAGCTAATTAACCTTTTTTTAAATGGTAAAGGAAAACTAATTAAATTGTTATGAATGAAAATGATCAAGAGACCATGCATGGTCGAGGACTTGTTGGAAAAGTTAGCAAAGAGATTTTGTGATATAAGTATTGATTAGAGAAACTTGTAAATCGGGCAAATGATAATAAATTAATCAATACTCACTTTTTATTAGATGGATTTTGATTTTCTATAACACGTTTTTCCTTGACAAGTACATGACAAGCACTAACAGAAATTTTGTGTTAGATTAATTTATCTTGTCGAGGAGGAAGTGGAGTATTGGATGAACGGGTAAAGTTATTTTTGCGTCTCTGGTTCAAATCGTAATAGCACTCACTAATATTTGTATTAGGGTAGATCGACTAAATTGCACCCCTCGGGGTGCGGTCCTTCCGTTGATCCTACGTGAATGCAAAGTACCTTGTGCACTGGAATGTGCCTCAAGGAAGCTTACATGTTTTTGGACGTTGTGTATGATTTGGTATATATATCATTCCATGACAAGCCCCATTGTCTCCCTATGACATAATATATATAGCAGCACAGCGTAGTCTTTGCAACCCATCATGCTCACACCACTTTAACGCCATGAGTATTGTCACAGCCTCAGCAAAATTGTTATTTTCTTCCCTTAAGTAGGTTGCCTCAGTAGTGGATCCATAGTGTAATATGTGGGTTAATATGAATTCAATAGTTTTTGTCCAAATTCTCTATATATATATATATTAAGAGATTTTCTAAATATTTATAAATATTTGACTATGAATCTGTTTAGTATTGTGTATTAACTAGAGATTGTTGTTAGAGCCCATGGTTTATTGACTTTCATTTTTCGGCGGGTTTTCGGTTGGTTTTCCTAATAAATCAACCGCTTTCGATCAATTTTTTCTTCAACTTTTGTCATTTTTTTTAATAGTGTAATCTTTTAATCCTGAATTCGCCTTTTGTTTCAGCGTACAAGAAATTCCTAAGGTGATCACACACAACAAAGCAAGCACTACTTGTTCCTAGGTTACCCGTATAGAGACTCCATCGGTGTTACATTTACCTATCATTGTATAGGTCTTTCCTATTTGACTTTTGAATACCTTGCCTTCAGAGAATATCATTTCCAAGTTTGTTTCAGCCATGCTAAGTAGGCGTTTGGGCATATATTTTTGTGATTAAACAAAAAGTAGTTTTTAGAGTTAAGTTGAAAAATAATATTATGAATTTGAAGTTACGTTTGAACATGCATCTTACTTGAAAATATATTATAGTTTTGTGAGTGGGGAAAAAAAAAAATTTCTCAAAAAACGTGAAAAGGTGGTATTTGATTTTTGAAAAATTCATTTTCAAGAAAATCCCAAAACTTATAAATTTTTGTGGACAAATACGTTTTTGAAAAAAAATCAAAAAAGAAAAAGAAAAATCTTTGAACAAACAGGTCCTAAGCCATTTCATTCACTTCTATCTTGCCAAATTGGTATTGCTCAAGAAAGAGAGAGTTTAACCGTGGTTTAGGAGGGTGTTTTAGTTATGTAATACTGACCCTTAGATATGAAAGTAGACGGGTGTAATTAATCAGATTAGTAGTGTACAGAACTGATTAGACAATAGCTATATTGGAAGGAAGCTGCTTCTATAAAATCCTATCCTTTTTTTATTTTTTGCTATACCCATTAACCAAAGACATTAATTATTCTAGATACTTCGACTCTTGATTCTCGAATACGATGTGAATCTAACATGTGAATATTTAGGTGGGGTGTACTCAAAAGTTGAAGATTCATAAGCAGTTGTGCACATACACGTTCAACATGTACATGTAAACACACATAAAACACAATTTTTACACAATATTTAAAACAGCACAACTTTATGTCACTGATAGTGCAAGCAATTATTTACGCACATCAATTAAAAGTTAAGCTTTCATTAATTTTCACACTAAATATCGTTTGATAACTCTCTAAAGACAAAATGACATACGAGCCATCTAAACTTGTACCCATTTATCAACCCGATAAATAAACTTAGGACTTTCCCATTTAAGCACGTCTATTTGATGAAATGCCTACTAATAAACATATCCGACCGTTGATCATGCTTACATGGCAATCACATTGCTGATGTGGTAAAGATTCGTGTCTATCACGCTCATAAAGAGCGTGCATTTAGTGATTTTAGCTTTTTGAAGAAACACTAAAATAAGAAAAATTAAAAAGAAAAAAGGAAATCATTCGAGATAGCCTCTTCGTCTCCTTTCTTCACGTCCACCTCTCCTAAACCCCCTTCCTCCCTTCATCTTTCTTTCTTTAATTTTACCTCTTCTTCGTTCAAGCTTTCATGGCTACAAAACCAATCCGGAAATTTCTCGGAACCCTTTTTTTCTTTTTGGAAACGAAATAGGTACTCTTCAAACCTTCCCAAGCTCCCAAAACTTCTCCAGCAAGCTCATTGCTGCCGGAAAAAGTTCATACGACGGCAGATACAATTTCAAAGGAAAAGTTCAGACGACGGCAAATTTAATTTCCAGGAGTTCTGAATCTCTCTACATAGGGAATATTATAACTTTCTGAATGTAAAATAAGAAAGAGGCTGTAGCCAACTTTCCGGAAATTCCGGCGAGACAAGTCGCCGGATTAGTGACACCAGCAACTCCCATCAACTCCTTCACGATCCTAGTGGAGCTATCGTATAAAGGAAGAGAAAGAAAAAAATTAGATGTCAGAAAGCAACTCTCCTCAATTCCGCAATGGCGGCTGCTTTGTGTGGTTGCCATGTTTAGACGAAGAATGGGAATTGATTTTAAAATTTTAATTACTAATTAGTTAATGGAATCTACAAAATACAGATCTCAAAAAATAATAGGTTAAGTTGTGACTGTCGTAATATCTCAACGATTTAAGAACACGTTCAAGGAGGGGTGTTTATTAGTAGGCATTTTATCATGTAGAAGTGTTTAAATGAGAAATTCATAAGTTTATTTATCGGGTTTGACAAATGGCTACAAATTTAGGTGGTACGGAGGCCATTTTTCCTTCTCTAAAAAAAGATAAAATAACCTACTCGAGTAGGTAGGTCCCATTTCAGTGAAGCTTACTACTATTATTCTTTCCTCCTATCGTGGTAGCTGAATGTCAAGTCCTTTTTCGTGACGGATAATATAAGTTCAAGATCAAGTTCTCATGCTATTGAATTAACCAAATCCATCAATTTCAAGATTAGCTGAAAATCCCTTAATCATGTTTAGAAGAGGAGAATTAGAGGAAAGACTAGCTCTCTTTTGGATGAAATATTGTAGAGATTGTATTGTCTTAATTATTTCTCATGCATGAAAATTTATATTACAAGCATATATCAAGCTACAGAAAAGGAAAAAGAAAAGAAACACACACAATTACATAAAACAAAGTAAGGATGCATGATCAATCTAGATGTTAAATTAAAGAGTAAACAGCTAGTAATTAGCAATAAAACTATGGATTTATGTATATACACTGAGAATTTTCACATTATTGTTGTATTTTAATATATCGTAGTTGAATCCCTTCCGACCGTCTAAAAATTGTATTTCCATATATAACTAGGGTAAAATTAATTTTTTTTTTATATATCTCTACATTGTTAATTCCCTTGACAAGCAGTAAATATTGCATTTAGCATTTCTGAATCTCCAAGCTAAAATTTCTGGTTCGGCAACTGCGTGCCTTATTTTTTCCAAGTACCAATGATGTTTATGGTTACAACCAATAGGTATTTTCAAGTAAGCTAATTGTGACGATCCAAAATCTCGCATTAGGTGTCGTGATGGCACCTAGTCTCTAAGACTAGGTAAGCCGGTTACTTACAATAATTACACCAGTCAAGCATGATATTTTAAAGAAGGGTTTGATATAAATACCGAAATAAATGTGATAAAAGCCTACGCGGCGATAATCACAACAATCCTCCCAAGACTAGGTAATACAGAGTTACGAACTCTAGATGAAATACATAGAAATATATTAAAGTCAAAATACAATAATGTTCGGATAACGAATTGATAGTACAATCAAAAGGAAAAAGTCTCCAAGGGACTGCGATAACCAAGTAGCTCTACCTTGAATCTTCGCGATCAAGAAGCTAACTCTGCCTGAGTCCGTTATCTCCAATACCTGGATCTGCATAAAAATGTGTAGAAGTGTAGTATGAGTATACCACGGTCGGTACCCTATAATTATCAAGACTAACCTCGGTGAAGAGTGACGAGGTACAAGTTAAGACACCTACTAGTCATAGTAATCTATGCAGTATATGAGTATAAAGCTAATAATGTCAGTAAATAATAACAAGTAATAAACATATGATATAAACAATAAAGTAATTTGAACACAGTTAAAGTACCAACGAAACAAATAAGATAAACAAATGACAACTAAATAATCAAGCCGTTCTAACACAAGGTTTACAACCAAATTACGCCGAGATACCTCATCTCATAAACACAAGTCACAAGTCCCAAATCACAAATCATATGCTCACGACACCTTTTACCCATATTATCAATCACGACCACACGGATAACTCACGTGTCAATATCTCAATCCGCCTGGCAAGGTCATAGGCTCACAATCACAATCTGCCCGGCATGGTCACAGGCCCAACACCACAATCCGTTCGGCATGGTTACAAGCTCACTATCACAATGGAAGTAAATAATACAAGATTATGTGTGCATGATTAATGAATGTCAAGCTTCATACTCCTGAACTGGTATAAACAGCATGCTATGGTGTATGCTTGTGCGAGTGTACTATTATAGTCCAAGTCAACAAGTAGTAACAAAGACATCGAGTAGCTTATTAGAAGCAACATAATAAGTCATGTAAGGTGCATAACACACACAAAAAAAATCACACCATCACACGAATATCATCAACATTGTGCCCCCAGGCCGTCACATATCAACCCTGACATAGCTGCCCTTGTCTCTCTGTATTAACAATATCATAAGAGCCACCCATATCGCTCTACCCAGATATTTAACACAATAGCAAACCATATCCCTCTGCCCCAAATATTTACACAATAGTCACCCGTATCACTCCGCCCAGACATTGACATAATATCCACCTATATCACTCCGCCTAGACAATATATCAATAGCCACCCGTATCACTCCGCACAATCAACAACAATGAGATGCCACCTTATGCTCCGCATAATAATAATCAATCCTCACAACAAATCTACATGTGCCAACATCACAACAGCATGACATATCAACTCGTACAACAAGTGCCCATAGGCCACAATCTTTTCACAACAACAATTCCAATATCACCATAACACATAGCCCACGTCTCAAACACGATATGTATAAAATCTCAATAGTAACAAAATGAATAGGGAAAATAACTCAACAATGAACAACACACCATTAAACAACAACTTTAACTAAAATAGGTTATTGACTCTTAATAACTTAAATTAATTTCTTAAGAATAAACTCAATAATGAAGGTATTTTCATGAAATAGAAACTTCGAATTCTAGTGTATAACATAAGCTAACAATGAAAGAGATGGCATAAACTAGCAACTACGTCTAAATGCATGAGAATAACTTGACAACAAAGGGATATCATGTAATAGCAACTCCACATAAGAATAATCCAACAATGAAAGAGGTAACGTGAAAATAACAAGGTAGCAACTTCAAGTAAAGCATATAAGAGTAAACTTGACAAATAAAAGATAGAACATGTGCTAACAATTTCAAATAAAGCATATAAGAATAAACTTGACGGTGGAATATAGAGCATGAAATGACAAATTCAATTAAAAACATATAAGAAGCCTAAGAGCCTAATCCGGTCAATTCCACATATAAGGTCATGTACACCCCCATCACCTCATGTACACGTCTTTCACATAATTTAAATAGTGCAATTAAGCTCAATCCTATAAGGTAGTTCCCCCACACAAAGTTAGGTAAGATACTTACCTCAAAGAAGCTAAATCAATCTAAAAAGCCTTTCCCGTGTGAAACAACCTCCAGACGGCTCGAATATAGCCAAAATAAGTTAATATTATAAATAAAAGCCATAGGAAATAATTCTGGATAATAAATCTTCAATCTTTAATGAAGAAAAAATTTAACCCTCGACCCACACCTCGGAACCCGACAAAATTCATAAAATCTGATTCGAGTCCAAGCATACCCAAAATCATCCAATTCCTACCTCAAATCATCATTTTTATGTTTTGAAAAGCTTTTACTAAATTTTCCAATTTTTCCAATTTAAATCATTAATTTAATGATTAAAAAAAGGATGGAATCATGAAATATAACCAAATCTAGGTCAAAAATACATACTCCAATCCAAATGGTAAAACTCCCCTCTAAAATCGCCCAAAATCGAGCTCTAAAACTCAAAATGTGATAAAAACAATCAAACCCTCGATATATGTGTGATCTACTAGGGATACCGCAATTGCGGACCAAAACACGCACCAACATCCACCGCTTCTACGGAAAAATCTCATAACTGCGAGGACTACTGAACCAGGCCTATCGCATATGCGTAAAAATACATCGCATCGGTGGAATCGTAGATGCAAAAAGTCCATCGCATCTGCGCCCACTTCCAGCCTCCACTAACGTCGCTCTTAGCGCTTCTGCGCTTACAGTTCTGTGATCCCTCATCGCATGTGCGATGTCGCTTCTGTGACAGCTTGACCACATCTGTGGTCCCTGCCTTCTCCAACAATGTCCGCACATGCGCTCTCCTGGCAGCTTCTGCGGCAAAACTTCATCCGTAGGTGCGAAAGCATCAGCGCTCAGATTCTTCAGCAATTCCACCAGGCTAAACAATGATCCGCAACCCGTCTGAAATACACCAGAGGCCCCCGGGACCCCTTCCAATCATACCAAGCAATCCCTAAACATAATGCGTACCTTCTTAAGGACTCAAATCACATCAAACAATAACAAAACTACGAATCGCACCTCAATTCAAGCCTAATGAACTAATAAACTTTCAACTTCTAAAACTCACGTTGAAACACACCAAACCAACCCGGAATGATCTCAAATTTTACATGCAAGTCCCAAATGATACAATGGAACTATAACAACTTCTGGAACCACAATCCAAACCCTATATCAAGAAAGTCAACTCTCAGTCAAACCTCTCAACCTTCCAAACCTTCAACTTTCACACTTTCGCCAACAAGCATCAAATCAACTGACGAACCTCCAAATCAAAATTCGAACATATGTATCAGTCCATAATCATCATACAAAGCTATTGAAATCATCAAAATATAATTCCAGAGTAGTCTACACAAAAGTCAAACACCAGTCAACTCTTACCACTTAAGCTTCTAAAACAAAATTTATACTTCCAAATCGATCCCGAATTGCACAAAAATTCAAACTGACCATAAATGCAATTCACAATACATCATATGAAGCTACTTATGATCTCAAACTATCGAATGAAATGCTACATCTCAAAATGACTGGTCGGATCGTTATATTCTCCCCATCTTTAACAAACGTTCATCCTCGAACGTGCCAAGGACCGTTTCGAAGTCATCAAATCACTTAATGAACCCACCATACACATACTCACGGGTGATATCACATCACCCTAATCCACATAGTCCCGACAACACCATCTCAACTGAAGATTATTCCTTCCACCCATACTGATATCCCTTAGAACCAAATTTCAACATCTGATCATCCCCCAAAGACCACATTCCCACATAAACACACTGTATCAACCTCAACTAGTTATAACAGCTCATGCATACACCCAAGAGGTATAACCTCACGATGCAACGCGTCACTCATATGCCCATAGCAATAACGCTGAACACAATAGTTGCCCATAATCGAATCCAACACGGGTAAATAACCTCATATTAGCTAGTACCCTTTCCTAAACCTTCTCAGCAGTTCTAACGATGTAAGAAACATGAAGACCTCAAAACCACTCACCCAATCAATAAGTCACACCCAATGCCACCCAGGCACATACCTCATAATCTAAACCCAATAAGCACAACTCAAATATAACTGAATATGAAAAAAGAAACATATGGGAGAACTATCAAACAAGTACAATAGGTACAACTCCCCATCGGTATCATACTACGAATCCATTCCATAAGGGAGAAATAAAACATATAAACTAATCACAAGGATCTCATCCTAATATACCCCTATCGCATCATGTAACCCGGTCCAAATATATTAATCCATATGAAAACATGAGGATCCCATCCTCAGTTCTGAATCCCAAGTAGAATACACATCACATCAACCGAAAACCTTTCACTCACTCAATTCCGTGTAATGAAACCACAACACATAACGGACTTCCCATACTGGTAGAGCACCTAGATCACAATCTATAGACAAACTATCGACTCGAGCTACTATTAAAGAATCTCTTAACAGGGGTAAACACATAACCAGAGTACAATAATCACGAAACACGCCGATATATGAAGCAATATAGGGGACTCACTCCGATAAATATGACCTGATCAAAATAAGACTAATGTTCCTCTATGACAAATCGAAACCGTACCTGTAATAATATCATCTGGTACAATAGCCTCAGCCCAACTAGAAAAAGCATATCAACGGGTCGGGCCTCCCCCTCTGGGATACCCCTCTACCTGTAATGACCCGATCGGTCATTTTGTGTAATTGTGCCTTGTTATCCCTTTTTATGCTTCACACATGTATGTTTATGATTTTATTACTTGCAGGGTCGGTTAGTTTCGTTCTGGGAAGATTTCGGGTTGATTTTGACCCTTTGATTCTTGACTTAGAAGTTTGAATTAGAAATATTAACCAAACTTTAACTTTTATGAAAATAACTCCGGAACTGTATTTTGATGATTACGATAGCTTTATATCATGATTTTGGACTTGAGCGTATTGCCCGAAATTGATTTTGGAAGTCCGTAGATAGATTTGTGTTGATTTGCTGAAATTTAGCAATTTGAAGTTGAAAAGTTTGACCGTAGGTTGACTTTTAGCCATTGAGCTCGGAATTTGATTTTGGGATATGAAATAGGTATGTTATGGTATTTAGAACTTTTCTGCAAACATTTGGTGTCGTTTGGAATTGATTTGATATGATTCGGACGTTTAGTTGTAACTATAGGAATTCTTGAACTTTACTTTGAAATTCATGCATTTTAGCATTCGATTTGTAGTTTTAGATATTATTTTTATGTTTTGATCGTACGAGCGAGTTCGTATGATATTTTTAGACTTGTTTGGATGTTTGGTTTGGAGCCCCGATGGCTCGGATGAGTTTCGGTCATGTTTCGAAATAGTTTTGAACTGAAATTGGACTGATGGTGTTGTTGATGCTCAGGTATCGCAGTTGCGAGAACCAACACAACAATTGCAAAGGTGACAGTGGGGGCTCAGATGTCGCAGTTGCGACTCCCCCTTCGCAATTTTGAAGATTGCCAGATTTTGCCTTAGTTCGCATTTGCGAACATTTGTTCGCTTTTGCGATGCCCTCCAGTTCGTAATTACGAAGCCTCTATCGCAATTGCAATGATTTCTGAGGCTGTCGGGGTTCGCAAATGCAAGCCCTCGTCTGCAATTGCGAGGGTTCTAAAATGCGAACCTGTGTCACAAATGCAACATCTGCAGCCGGTACAAATGGTTGGGAGACGGGATTTTTGAACATATTCTCTCATTGTTTTAACCCTAGACTCGACATGAGGTGATTTAGAGAGGGAATTTTCACCTACAAACTTTGGATAAGTGATTCTAATCCATTTCTAATCATATTCCACCAATATATCTTAGATTTTAACATCAAAATCATGTGAATAAGAGTGAAAATTTGTGAAACCTTTTCAAGTTTTTGAAAAATAAGAAATTGAGTTTTGAGAGTTGATTTGGACTCGAATTTTGAAACTAATCACATATATGAACTCGTAGGCTCATGGATAGTCAGAATCTACCATTGGACCCGGGTTTTGATGGAGGCGAGCCTTAGGTTGACTTTTTTGACTTTTTAAGAAAAGTGTAAAGATCTTAGCTTTGTCTATTGTAATTGATTTTTCTAGCATTGTTTGATGATATTAAGTCCATTTTGGTTAGATTTGAGTCGTGTGGAGGAGAATTTTAAGGGAAAAGTTATTTTCAAGTGTTGAATTGGCCTAGTTGAGGTAAGTGTCTTGCCTAACTTTGTATGGGGGAACTACCCCTTAGGATTGGTACTGATTGATTCATTTGTCCTATGTGAAATTCGGGTACGCAAGGTGACGAGTGAATACACGTGTTGTACGTGGTATTTGACCGATTTAGGCTACTTAGACTATTTTCATGCTTTAATTTAAATACCATATCATGTTCTAAATTCTCATAGTCAATTTATTCTTATTTGTATTAGTCTATCCTCACATGCCCTAATTAATTTGCTTAACACTTGTTCTACATCCTACTTGATAAATTGCTCTCATGCTTTAGTTGAACTTATTGCCCCTTTAATTGATACGTGTCATCTCTTTCATTGTTGATTATTATTACTTGAATTCATTGTATGTTTTATCTCTTTCATTTTTAATTATCATTATTTGAAGTCATTGTTACTAGTTATCTCTTTTGTTGCTATTAATCTCATTTGAAGTCATGATATTCCTTCCATTGTAAGTTAGTGGTATTTATTTCGTAGTTACACGTTATCTTTTTTATTGTTAAGTTATTGGTGTTGAAGTTGTGGAAGCCGTATCATTTTGAAGTGAAGTTGATAATTGTTAAGATATCTTTTTTGTTGAGAATTTTACATTTTTTTATTGTTGATATTCTTGTACACGTTGTGGTGGAGCCGTGGGCTATTGTTGTGAAAATATTGATATTGATAATTATTGGTAAGTTGTGATATATGGGCACTTGTGGTGCGAGTTGTTATTGTGATGTGATATTGACGTGCATATGGCGATATAAGGCTTGGGGTTAATATGAATGCGGCGGTATAAGCTGGGACTTATGTGCGTGTTGCTTGTAGAGGAGCTACGTGAAGCCACGCGGCATTATAAGGTGGGCTAAAATGCGTGTAGCTATTTCGGAAAAACTATTTTCAAAACCTATTTAAAATGTAAGTCTCACACGGCGGTATAATAAAAGATTGTGATTAAGATTGTGAATTATGAATACGAGGCGGCACCTCGGTTGTGATTCATGGTATATATACACGAGGCGGTACTTCGGTGGTGATTTTTATTGTACATGAGGTGGTACCTCGTTGTGATTCTCGCTGTTTTGTTCTTCCTTGGTTTCTTTTGCTATCTATTGTCTGTATATGATCATTGTGGTTCTCTTTAACTAATTTCTATATGTTATTTCCGTGTTTACAATTCCGGTGTTAGTTCTTGCTGTTAACTATTTCGTATAAGTTATTGCCTCGCTTTCCCTTATTTATCCTTATTACCTTTTCACACTGTTTATTTATATCCTAGTATGTGTCTTGACCTGGCCTCGGCACTACTCTACCGAGGTTAGGCTTGATGGTAGGCTATAATCTCGCATTTTAGTCGCTTATTGCACTTTAATTTACTGCACGTTAATTGAGTTTGAGCTTTAATCGCTAGTGTTTTGCACAAATTGTGTATTTAATGCCTTGTAGGAGAATTCCAAGCTATGTAAATGTTATGGAGCTAATTCGAGTGATTTGAAGCTTTGAAGTCTGAGTAAAAGCCCAAGGGATTAAGTCGGGATCACGTTCGGGGGTCGAGGACCAAGTCTGGATGTCAAAATCAAAGCAAAAGGCCGTACTCTGAGAAAACTACACTAGCGCGTGGCGTGTCGTGTCGTGCCTTTGTAAATCCTGGCATATGTCAGAAATCAACTTTCTGGAAATCCCCAATAATGCCCTGCATGGTGTGTCGCCCCAGGCGGCGCGCCTGTGCAATATTTACAGAGTATTTTCCTATTTCGCGCAGGAGAAAGTATTTTGTCTAAGCCCGACCCTACTTGGTATAAATACATGGAAAATTGTATTTTTGGGACTTTTGATGCATCTAAGAACTAAAGAGGCTGATAAGGAGGTGGATAAGAGAAAGCACAAGGGATTCATCATTCAATTCTCACTCAAGACAAGAGTTTAGATCGTTTTATGTTTTTCTTTATATTTGTGATGAATTACTCCATATCTATGGAGTAGTCCTCTTTAGGGATTGATGGATTTGGTGTATTGATATTTGTTTACAAATATTAATTCTAGTTTTTATGCATTGAATCGTTTTGGGTGTCTTAATTGTTGCATCTATATTCACATGTTCATGTAATCGAGAGAGGCATACTTGTGATATCTTTGCATTATCTTGTTGGTTGAATTCATTAATTCTTCTTAGTAATCGAGAGAGACTAATTGAATTATTGTTTAGACCTAGTTAGGAGGATAATCGAGAGAGGTTCTCCTAAAGATCAATCCACTACGAACTCTTGCATATCTTCACCGAGCTTAAATTGGTTCATATTGTGAGGTTGAGACTTAATCGAAAGAGCAGTTTATACTAAATGTTTGAACTAATAATTGAGTGAATTCGAGAGACTCACTTGAACATTAGAAGTGAATTAACTAGAGTTAAATCCCAAACATTTATCTTGCACCTATCTAATTAACCCCTATTTTCTCCCATTGATATCTTCTTTACTTACTTTTGTTTCGATTGTCATTCGTCAATTAGCTCTAGATTCTTAGTTAATTTTAGTTTTAATTCACATAATTCTCAACTGTTGATTATCCTGGATAACAATCTAGCTACAAACTCCGATAATACTGTGTAAATCCAATCCATGTGGATACAATATTATACTATACTATCTTTGACTAGCGAGCATATTTAGGTGTGTGTTTTAAGCTCGTCAAAGTTTAGCGTCGTTGCCGGGGATTGGAAATCAATAGAGTTTGAAATAATTGTAGTGCTAATTCAGGAATTTTTCTTTTTCTTTTTATTTTCCTTTTTACGATTGGTGTTCTTTGACTGTGCGCAGGTTGTAGTTAAGAGTGGTGCATGACTCGAACTTCTGGGGAGGAAGTGCTACCATACGAACCAGAAATAAAAAAACAACTGCGACAGCTGAGGAAGGAAATAAATCTTCGTGAGAATATAGAAAAGGTTGGGCAATCCTCAACCAAAGAAATTATGGTAGGAGATGATGATAATGTTGATTTGGCTGCAAGAGAGGCAGCCCGGCAAAGAGAAAAAGCTGCAAGGGATGCCGAGGAAACAGCTCTTCGGAATGCACAACTTGTCTATGAGGAGGAGAGGGCTCGGAGAATTGTTCAGAATCAACCTTTGGGTGCTGGGAGACCAATTGACGATTATGCTAGATCGGTCTACCACCAAGGCTTATCAAGTGTTAGACCACCTCCAGTGGCTGTGAGCAATTTTGAATTGAAGCAAGGGTTGCTCCAAACTCTGCAAAACTACTGTGTCTTCAAAGGGAAGATGAACAAAGATCCAAACACATATCTGATGGAGTTCGAGGAGATTATGAACACCTTTCAATATAATGGTATTTCACAAGATGTAGTTTACTTAAGAGCATCCCCTTTCACACTCAAAGATGATGCAAAGTAGTGGCTTAGAAGCTTGCCCCGGGGATCAATTAGAACATGGGAGGAGATGACCAGAAAATTTCTTGATAAATATTTCTTCTCAGCTAAGACGGGAAAGTTTAGAAGCGAAATCCATAAATTTTACCGGAAAGAGACTGAAACTGTGTTTGAAGTGTGGGAGAGGTTTAAGGAATTAATTCGAAAGTGTCAACATAGTGGAATTGAACTCTGGATGCAACTTCAGGATTTTTGGGATGGTTTGACACCGGCCTCACGTAGAATATTGAGTAATGCAGCTGGAGGCCCTTTGATGAAAAAGACAACAGAGGAGATAGCCACTATTCTTGATGAATTATCTGAAGATGCAAATCAGTGGCCCTCTAAAAGTGCTGAAAGAAGAAGGGCGAATGGTGTTCACCAGGTTGATGCTAACACATCTGTGCAGGTAGAACTTGATGCCATGTCGAAAGAGATAAGGAACCTGACCTTATCTTCTATACAAAGTGAGAATCACGTAGCTTGTGAAATATATGGAATAGGACACCCTACTCATGAGTGTCAGGCCTTAATTGAGGAAGTAAATGATGTGGGAAATTATAACTTCAATGCAATGGGTCAGAAGCACCCCGGTTTTTCATGGAGTTCACCTGGGGTACTACAAATGCATGGCAATAAAACAATTCCAGATTCCAGGGACAAGGAGCTCCAGGCTTCCAAAATCAGCAAAGGTAGCAGTTTCAACCTCAATAATCCAATCAACCTGGGCTAGAGGATCTGATAAAGTCCTTCATTGTCATGACAGATGAGAGGTTAGATGCTCATGGTGCGACTATCATAGAACTTGGCACAAGGCTGCGAACCTTGGTGAAGCAAATGGGACAAATTGCCACCATATTGTCTGAAAGGATCCCAGGTACTTTGCCAGCTGATACTGAAAGAAACCCCAAGGAAATGGTAAATGTTGTAAACCTAAGAAGTGGACAAGTAGTGAAAGAGCCCACACTTATCCAAAAAAAGGTGGTACCTAAAAACGAAAGTGGGGAGAAGCTGAAAAATGAAGTTGATAAGAAGAAGAAAGGCGAGAAGGGAACTGAGAAAAAGAAGAAGGAAGAGAATTCAAGAAGAGATGAATCTGAAGAGAGCAAGCACATGCCTGCTTTACCTTTTCCCCCAAAGCTTTTTAGAGAGAAGTTGGACAAGCAATTTGTGAGATTTCTGGATATGCAAAAAAAAGTTAATGTAAATTTGCCATTCATAGAGGTGCTCTTTCAAATGCCAGCTTATGCCAAGTTCTTGAAGGAAATCCTGATAAAGAAGAGAAAAATAGAAGAGACCTCAGTGGTCAAGCTCACAGAGCATTGTAGGTGCTATCTTGCAAAACAAACTCCCACAAAAGTGTGGAGATCCAAGGAGTTTTACTATACTTTGCTCTTTAGGCACTACTAGTTTTGACAAGTCTTTATATGATTAGGGTGCCTCGATTAATTTAATGCCTTTGTCTATTTACAGGAAGCTGGAGAATAAGATTGGAGAGATAAGGTATGCACAAATATCTTTGCAGCTGGCAGACCAAACAACTATTATACCCGAGGGGATAGTGGAGGATGTCTTAGTTAAGGTAGATACGTTTGTATTTCCTGTAAATTTCATAGTGGTGAAGCTGGAAGGGAACAAAGAGGTCCCCCTTATCTTAGGAAGACCATTCTTAGCAACGGGTAAATCAATATTGGATATACATGATAGAAAACTAATGCTTAGAGTGGGTGAGGAGACAATGACTTTTGAGATGAATGTAGAAACAGGGGTGAGAAAGGAGAAGCCAGCTGAAAATGTTTAGTGGAAGGTGAAGGGTTCAAAAGAGAAGGATGCAGTGAAAGAAAAGTGTGGGGTGTACCCCAAGAAGGCTGAGAAGAAGCTGTTTGCATAGTGTGTGCATTGGTTCGGGCGCGTGGAATGGAGCCCGACTTCGACTCAGACCCCGACTGAAAATTCAGGGAAGTTTTCTTTACCTTATGCTTTTTAATTGTGTGTCATGGGGACATGCCACAACTTAAAGTGTGGGGTGGGGAAAATTGTATGTTGTATGTATATGTGTTAGTAATTTAGTTTTGTTGTTTTAGTAGTGAGAGATAGAAAAATGAGAAAAACCATAAAAATTTAAAATTTTCGACTTTTCCCGACGATGGATATCATTCGACGGATTTCTTGAAGGATTAAAGTCGAAAGGAAAAGACAAAAAGATTTTATTTTGTTAGGTAGTGTAATAATTTTTCTTTGGTTTTTCTTTGTGTCGTGGTTCTTTTCCAAGGGTCTTGTTTGAACCGGGTGTAGTTAGTTTTTGTTTTGTAGAATAGTAGGCAACCTTGTGCTATGATTTGAATTGAAAGCAATATCTATTGACTTTATTATACATTGAGAATAGTGAGTACTTTAGTTGTGATGCTAAGGCTCAGCTTTTGACTCTTGCATAAGCACTTTAAATTGTATAATTGTAACTTTGGTTAACTGCTTTGACTAGAGTTTCTTGATAGTCCAATCTTGAGTGAGTTATGTGCCATGTGTGTGCAAGGTTTTGGTGTATTCTGTGCATTTCATTTGATGTCTAGAACTTGCCCCGTGTGTTTGCAATGCAAAATAGTAGTTTTGTTCCTTCTTGGAAGTGATTTAGGCATTTCTTTGTTGAACCAGTTATATTCTTTTACCCATCTAATTGTTATGTATCTTAGTTAATCCCTTTGATCCTGTAATCCTGTTTCTTTGGCAAACACATTACAAGCTTTACCCATTTGTTTGAATTCACCATCTATTTGAACTTTGTACCTCTTATGAGCACTTAAATTTGTTATGAACTTTGTAAAAATTGAAGTGTGGGGTGGTTGGTTTGGCTTTTGAGTACAACTAATGAAATAAGGAGAAAGGTGCATTGTATTGAAAAAACGTAAGAGCCACTTGAATTGAAATAGTAGTTTTGTTCCGTTTTGGAAGTGATTTAGGCATTTCTTTGTTGAACCAGTTATATGCTTTTACCCACCTAATTGTTATGTATCTTAGTTAACCCCTTTGAGCCTGTAATCCTGTTTCTTTGGCAACCACATTACAATCCTTAACAATTTGTTTGAATTCACTATCTATTTGAACTTTGTACCTCTCGTGAGCACTTAAAATTATTATGAACTTTGTAAAAGTTAAAGTGTGGGGTGATTGGTTTGACTTTTGAGTGGAACTAATGAAACAAGGAGAAAGGTGCATTGAATTGAAAAAAAGTAAGAGCCACTTGAATTGAAAAATAAAAAAGAAATGTTGTATGATTGTGCAAAATATTCCATAATAGTGGTAAATCTTGATGTAATTGTGCTTAAAGAACTTGGGAGTTAATGCATATTGATGTAAATGTGGAGTTATGGTTTGACATAAGTGTGGGGTTTTGAACAATGAAATGTATGTATCAAAGTGCTTAGGGAGGTGGAGTTACTCTTATATCTAAATGTATCCTACCCGTCCCGCAGCCTACATTACAACCTATTAAAGTCCTACTTGTTCCTTGACTGAATGGGCTCGATTAGTAAGTAGTACACTACGGGCAAGCCTATGGTTCATCGTTTATGGCATATGAATGTTGTTTCGGAGAGTGAGTCAATTCTATCTATCTTGAGGTCCTAATTGTTCTTAATTTCTATTGTGTGTGGAATGACTCTCTATTGTGGTGAGGGCACTTGATTCATGGAGGAAACGTAATGTCGTTGACCTCTTGTTGGAGTAAGTGAGCGGGTTATAAATAATACGTGGTGCTTTTGAGTCAAATTTTGAGGCTATGATATTACGTTATTGTGCTTAATCTATTTTAATTATTCTTGGTATAATGAGTTAGGAGAGTTGTTTAAAAAGGTCGTGTCTTCATAAAGTATAGTTTTATTGCTCGAGGACGAGCAATAGTTTAAGTATGGGGTGTTGATGGTAGGCTATAATCTCACATGTTAGTCGCTTATTGCACTCTAATTTACTGTATTTTAATTGAGTTTGAGCTTAATCGCTAGTGTTTTACACTAATTGTGTATTTTATGCCTTGTAGGAGAATTCCGAGCTATGTAAATGTGGAGTTAATTCGAGTGATTTGGAGCTTTGAAGTCTGAGTAAAATTCCAAGGGATTAAGCCGGGATAGCGTTCGGGGGTCGAGGACCAAGTCTGGATGTCAAAATCGAAGCAAAAAGCCGGACTCTGAGAAAACTACATTAGCATGGCGCGTCGCGCGCCGTGCCTGTGTAAAATTCTGCCATATGTCAGAAATCAACTCTCTGGAAATCCCCACTAATGCCCCGCATGACGTGTCGCCCCAGGCAGTGCATGTGCAATATTTACAGAGTATTTTCCTATTTCGCGTAGGAGAAGGTCTTTTCATCTAGGGCCCTATTTGGTATAAATAGATAGAAAACTGTATTTTTGGGACTTTTGACATATCTAAGACCTAAGGAGGACAAGAAGGAGGTGGAGATGCGAAAGCACAAGGATTCATCATTCAATCCTCACTCAAGACAAGAGTTTGGATCGTTTTATGTTTTTTTATATTTGTGATGAATTACTCCATATCTATGGAGTAGTTCTCTTTAGGGATTGATGTATTTGGTGTATTGATATTTGTTTATAGATATTAACTCTAGTTTTTATGCATTGAATTGTTTTAGGTATTTTAATTGTTGCATCTATATTCACATGTTCATATAATCGAGAGAGGCATACTTGTGATATCTTTGCATTATCTTGTTGGTTGAATTCATTAATCCTTCTTAGTAATTGAAAGAGGCTAGTTGAATTATTGTTTAGACCTAGTTAGGAGGATAATCGAGAGAGGTTCTCCTAAAGACCAATCCACTACGAACTCTTGCATATCTTCACCGATCTTAAATAGGTTCATATTGTGAGGTTGAGGCTTAATCGAGAGAGCAATTTCTACTAAACGTTTGAACTAATAATTGAGTGAATTCGAGAGACTCACTTGAATATTAGAAGTGAATTAACTAGAGTTAAATACCAGATATTTAACTTTCACCTATCCAATCAACCCTTATTTTCTCCCATTGATATCTTCTTTATTTACTTTTGTTTCAATTGTCATTCGTCAATTAGTTCTAGATTCTTAGTTAATTTTAGTTCTAATTCACATAATTCTCAACTGTTGATTATCTTAGATAACAATCTAGCTACAAACTCAGATAATACTATTTAAATCCAATCCCTATTGATACGATATTATACTATACTATCTTTGACTAGTGAGCATATTTAGGTGTGTGTTTTAAGCTCTTCAAGGCTTGATACTTACTGGGTGCCGTTGTGGTGTACGCATACTACATTTCTACATATTTTTGTGCAGATCTAGGTACGTGTGCTCGTGCCGGTCATTTGTGATCATGTGTTAGCTGCTTTACAGAGACTTCAAGGTATGCCTGCTCGGCGTCTGCAGGCCTCAGAGTCACCTTCCTCTATTCTTACTTCCTCTTATATTTTCTTTCAAACAGTGATGTATTAGATATTCTAGTTTTACTCTGTAGAACTTGTAACTCAGTTGCACCGGTCTTAGGGAGTGTATTGTTGTTATTTTGTTTTCTGAGGTTTACATTAGTCATTCAGTGTTGTTTTAGTATTTTATTAATTATTTCTTTCAAGTTATTATTAACTATTAGGCTTACCTAGTCGTAGAGACTAGGTGCCATTAGAGCTCGTGGCAAGTTGAAATTAGAGCTCTAGGTTCATAGGTGTTAGGAGTCATAAGCAGGTTTAGTAGAGTTTTGCGAATTGGTACGGAGACATATGTACTTATCTTCGAGAGGCTACGAAACTATTAGAAAAACTTCACTTCTTTGATTATGTATCATGTGAATTTGTTGACTTCAAAAACTAAATCTTTGACTTTCTATTCTCTCACAAATGGTGAGGACATGCACTGTTGGATCTGATGATCAGACACCCGCGCCCCCTGCTAGAGTCCCGAGTGGCCGGGGTCGGGGTAGAGGCCGAGAAGGGGAACCACCAGTAGTAGCACTAGTAGATCCAGTTGTGGGACAAGCAGCTGAGGCGCCTGTTGCCACCCCAACACTTCAGGAAACCCTCGCATAGTTCTTGAGCATGTTCGGTACCTTAGCTCAGGCGGGGTTGATTCCACTTGCACCAGCCACATCTCAGGCTGGGGGAGGAGCTTAGACTCCCGCGGCCAGTACTTTAGAGCAGCGAATCCAGGTTGATCAGGTCCTAGAGGTTATGCCAGTACAACCTATTGTTCTGGTTCAACCAGCAGTTAGGGCAACAACATCTGAGTAGGAGGAGCTTAGACTTGAGAGGTTCAAGAAGTATCACCCTCCTACTTTCAGTGGTTTAGCTTCAGACTATGCACATAGGTTTCTAGAGAAGTGCCACCGTATTCTGTGCACCATGGGTATTGTGGAGACGAATGTGGTTAGTTTTACTATGTTCCAACTGCCGGGAGCAGAGTATCAGTGGTGGCCAGTGTACGAGGAGGGTAGCCCAACCGTGGAAGCTTCACTTATATGGACTTGGTTTTCAGAGTTCTTCTTGAGAGAGTTTGTTTCTCAGACCCTTCGGAATGCATGGTGCGCAGAGTTTGAGGAGCTATGCTAAGGTACTATGACAGTGTCATAGTATGCTGTCTGATTTAGTGATTTGTCCAGACATGCACTTGCTTTAGTTTTTACCGTTAGAGAGCGAGTCCGTCAATTTTTTGAGGGGCTCAAATATTGTATTAGGTTCAGCATGTCTCGAGAGATGGAGACAGATACCATATCAGCAGGTGGTAGAGATTGCTCGGAGGTTGGAGGGTATTTGGGGTTGTCAGAGAGAATACATGGAGGCCAAGAGGCCCCTGGTACGGGAGGATTTAGTGGTGGTCACGCTGTAGCTACAACCCGCCATGGTAGAGGCTATATGAGTTGTCCAGTTCACTCAGCACTTCCAGCTTCTAGAGGTGCACCTGCTATTCCGAGGCCTCAGGTTTCACACTTTGCTCAGCCGGTTTCTAGTGCACCTCCTGCATGGGGTGCCTTCAGCGGTCAGTCTAACAGACCAGTCCCGAGCTAGTCCTAACAGCCATGCCCACCAAGATCTTTCTTTGAGTGTGGTGATACCCATCACATGGTTAGAGATTGCCCCAGACTCAAAAGGGGTGCACCTCCACAAACTACTCAGGCTCTATGAATTTTGTCAGGTCCACAGACTTCTCGGGCCATGGTTGCTGCCCTAGTTGCCTCTCCACCCGTACATCCAGCTAGGGGTGGGGTACTGGCGGGTAGAGGGTGCCCTAAAGGGGGAGGGCAGGCTAAATTCTATGCTTTTCCGGTATGACAGAGGTAGTTGCTTTAAACTCAGTCATTATAGGTATGGTTTCGGTTTGCCATAGAGATACATTAGTCTTATTTAATCCGATATCCACTTATTCATATGTGTCATCTTACTTTGCTCCGTATTTGGATATATCACATGATTTTTTGAGTTCTTCTGTTTATGTGTCCATGCCTGTGCGAGATTCCATTGTTGTGGACCGTGTGTATCGGTCGTGTTTAGTTTTTATTGGTGGTTTTTAGGCCAGAGATGATCTATTGTTACTTAGTATGGTATACTTTGATGTTATCTTGGGCATGGACTGCTTGTCGCCCTATCATGTTATTCTAGATTGTCACGCCAAGAATATAACGCTAGCTATGCCAGGTTTTCCATGATTAGAGTGGAGGGGTGCATTGGATTATGTTCCTAGCAGGGTTGTATCATTTCTAAAGGCTTAGTGGATGGTTGAGAAGGGGTGCAATGCTTATCTAGCCTTTATGAGAGATGTCAGTGCTGATACTCCTATCGTTGAGTCAGTTCCGCTAGTAAGAGACTTTCCAGATGTATTTCCTGCTGATCTTCCAAGCATGCCGCCCGATAGGCGATATAGATTTTGGTATTGACTTGTTGTTGGGCACTCAACCCATTTATATTCCACCATATCGTATAGCCCAAGCGGACCTGAAAGAGTTAAAGGAGCAGTTGCAAGAGTTGCTTGATAAGGGTTTCATTCAGCCTAGTGTATCATTGTGGGGTGCTCTGGTCTTGCTTGTGAAGAAGAAGGATGGTTCTATGCGCATGTGTATTGATTACCAATAGCTGAACAAGTTTACATTGAAGAACACGTATCCATTACCACGTATTGATGACTTATTCGATCAGCCATAGGGTGTCAGAGTGTTCTCAAATATTGATTTACGGTCAGGTTATTGTCAGCTAAAGATTCGGGATCCGGATATTTCGAAGACTACCTTCAGGACTCGGTATGGTCACTACGAGTTCCTTGTGATGTCATTTGGGATGATCAACGCCCTAGCAGCATTTATGCACCTGATGAACACTGTATTCCAGTCTTATCTTGAGTCATTGGTCATTATGTTTATTGATGACATCTTGGTATACTCCCACAGTCGGGAAGATCCTGAGAAACACTTAAGGATCGTGCTCCAGACCTTGAGAGAAAAGAATTAGTATACAAAATTCTGAAAGTGTAAATTCTAGCTTGATTTAGTGGCATTTTTGGGTCATGTGATGTCGAGTGAAGGGATAAAGGTAGATTCAAAGAAGATTGAAGCAGTGCAAAGTTGGCCCAGATCGCCTTCGGCCACTAAGATTCAGAGTTTCCATAGGTTGGTCGGGTATTATCGCCATTTCGTAGAGGGTTTCTCATCTATTGTTGCACCTATGACCAGATTGACCCAGAAGGGTGCTCCTTTCAGATGGTCTGAGGAGTGTGAGGCGAGCTTTCAAAAGCTCAAGACTGCTTTGACTACAGCCCCAGTGTTTGTGTTGCCTACTGACTCGGGATCTTATATCGTGTATTGTGATGCATCACGTGTTGGCCTTGGCGCATTGTTAATGTAGAACGGTAGGGTGATTGCCTACGTGTCTCGACAGTTGAAGACCCATGAGAAGAACTATTTAGTCCACGACTTGGAGTTGGCAGCCATTGTTCATGCATTGAAGATATGGCGACATTATTTGTACGGTATCCCTTGTGAGGTCTTTACCAAGCACCGGAGTCTACAACATTTGTTCAAACAGAAAGATCTTAACTTGCGGTAGCAGATGTGGTTAGAGTTGCTTAAGGATTATGATATCACCATTCTATATCATCCCGGGAAGTCCAATATGGTGGTCGACGCCTTGAGTTGAAAGGCAGAGAGTTTAGGTAGTTTAGCATATCTACCGGTAGCAGATAGGCCATTATTATTGGATGTTCAGGCCTTACCTAACCAATTTGTTAGATTGAATGTTTCGGAACCCAGTCGATTTCTTGCTTGCGTAGTTTCTCGGTATTCTCTATATGATCATATCATAGAGCGTCAGTATGACGACCCCCATTTGCTTGTTCTCAAGGAAACGATTCAGCACGATGATGCCAAGGAGGTTACTATTGTAGATGACAGTGTGTTGAGGATGCAGGTCCGGTTTATGTATGCCCAATGTGGATGGGTTACGTGAGTTGATTCTTCAGGAGGCCCACCAGTTCGCGGTACTTTATTCATTCGGGTGCTGCTAAGATGTATCAGGATTTGAGGCAACACTATTGGTGGAGGATAATGAAGAAGGACATAGTGGAGTATGTAGCTCGGTGCCTAAATTGTCAGCAGTTGAAGTATGAGCATCAGCGACTGGGTGGCTTGCTTCAGCGACTTGAGATTCTCGAATGGAAATGGGAGCGTGTCACCAAGGACTTCGTTGATGGGATCCCATGGACTAAAAAGAAATTTGATGCGGTATGGGTGATTGTGGACCTGTTGACCAAGTCGTGTCATTTCATCCCGATAGTGACTACTATTCTTTAGAGTATCTAGCTCAAGTTTATATCCGCGAGATTATCCAAATTCATGGCGTACCGGTATCCATCATTTCTGACGGGGGTACGCATTTCATATCACATTTATGGAGAGTTGTTCAGCGTGAGCTAGGTACACGGTTTAAGTTGAGAACAACATTTCACCCCTAGACGGACGAACAGTCCGAGCGCACTATTCAGATATTGGAGGATATGCTCTGTGCCTGTGTTATGGATTTTGGGGTTTCTTGGGATCAGTTGTTGCCGCTTGCGGAGTTTGCCTACAATAACAGCTACCAATAGAGTATTCAGATGGCTCCTTATGAGGTCCTATATGGGAGACGGTGTCGTTCTCCAGTTGGGTGGTTTGATCCAGGAGAGGCTAAGTTATTAGGCACATATTTGGTTCGAGATGCTTTGGAGAAGGTCATGATGATCTAGGATCGGTTTCGTACAGTCCAATCTAAATAGAAAAGTTATGCGGATCGGAAGGTTCGTGATGTTGCATTCATGGTTACAGAGCGAGTCTTGCTCCGGGTTTCACCCATGAAGGGTGTGATGAGATTCGGGAAGAAGGGCAAGTTGAGCCATAGGTATATCAGACCTTTTGAGATCCTTGAGAGGATTGGTGAGGTAGCCTACAAGCTTGCATTGCCACCTAATTTATTTGCGGTTCATCCGGTATTCCATGTTTCTTTGCTGCGGAAGTATTATGGTGACCCGTCTCATGTTTTAGACTTCAACACAGTCCAATTGGATGAGGATGTGACTTACATTGAGGAGCTTATGGCTATCTTGGACAGACAGGTTCGGAAGTTAAGATTAAAGAACATTGCTTCAATGAAGGTTTAATAGAGGGGTCATCCGGTCGAGGAGGCGACCTTGGAGACCAAGCATGACATGTGTAGTCATTATACACATCTATTCACCACTTTAGGTATGTCCTTATGCACGTTCGAGGATGAACGTTTGTTTTAAGAGAGGGAGAATGTAACGGCCCGATCTATCATTTTGTGTAATTGCGCCCTGTTATCCCTTTTTATGCTTCACACATGTGTGTTTATGATTTTATGACTTGCGGGGTTGGTTAGTATCGTTCTAAAAAACTTTCGGGTTGATTTGGACACTTTGTTTATTTACTAAGAAGTTTGAATTAGAAATATTGACCAAAGTTTGACTTTTATGAAAACGACCCCAAAACTATGTTTTGATGACTCCAATAGCTTCGTATCGTGATCTCGGACTTGGGCGTATGCTCGAAATTGATTTGCAAACTCCGTAGGCTGATTTGTGTTGATTTGCCAAAATTTAGCAATTTGAAGTTGAAAAGTTTGACCATAGGTTAACTTTTAGCCATCGAGCTCGGAATTTGATTTTAGGACTTGGAATAGGTCCGTTATGGTATTTAGAACTTGTTTGCAAATTTTAGTGTTTGATTCATAGTTTTATATGTTATTTTTATGTTTTGATCGTGCGAGCTAGTTCGTATGATGTTTTTAGACTTGTGTGGATGTTTGGTTTGGAGCCTCGAGGCCTCAGATAAGTTTCAGACATATTTCAGAATGGTTTTGAACTGAAATTGGACTGCTGGTGCTCAGGTATCGCAATTGTGAGCACCAACATCGCAATTGCGAAGGTGACAGTGGGGGCTCAGATGTCGCAGTTGCGACTTCCCCTTCGCAATTGCGAAGATTGCCAAATTTTGCCTTAGTTCGCATTTGCGAACATTTGTTCGCTTTTGCGATGCCCTCCAATTTGTAATTGCGAAGCCTATATCGCAATTGGATGATTTCTGAGGTTGTCAGGGATCGCAAATGCAAGCCCCCATATGAAATTATGAGGGCTGGCAAATGTGAACCTTGTGTCACAAATGCGACATTTGCAGCTGGTACAAAGGGTTAGGAGACGAGATGTATGAAAATATTCTCTCATTCTTTAACCCTAGACTTGGTAGGAGGCGATTTTAAGAGGGGATTTTCACCTACAAACGTTGGGTAAGTGATTCTAATCCATTTGTAATCATATTCCATCAATATATCTTAGATTTTTACATCAACATCATGTGAATCAAAGTGAAAATTTGTGAAACCTAGTCAAGTTTTTGAAAAATAAGAAATTGGGTTTTCAGAGTCGATTTGGACTCGAATTTTGAAACTAATCACATATATGAACTGTGGGGTCATGGATAGTCGGAATTTACCATTGGACCTAGGGTTTGACTAGGCGTGCCCCAGGTTGACTTTTGTTGACTTTTTAGGAAAAGTATAAAGAGCTTAGCTTTATCTATTGTAATTGATTTCTCTAGCATTATTTGATGATATTAAGTCAATTTTGGTTAGATTTGAGCCATGTGGAGGTGAATTTTAAGGTAAAAACCATTTTTGAGTGTTGAATTGGCCTAGTTTAGGTAAGTATCTTGCCTAACTTTGTGTGGGGGAACTACCCCTTAAGAATTGTATTGATTGATTCATTTGTGCTATGTGAAAGCCGTGTACGCAAGGTGACGAGTGGATACACGTGTTGTACGTGGTATTTTACCGATTTAGGCTACTTAGACTATTTTCATGCATTAATTTAAATGCCATATCATGTTCTAAATTCTCATAGTTAATCTATTCTTGTTTGCGTTAGTCTGTCCTTACATGCCCTAATTGATTTGCTTAACACTTGTTTTACATCCGACTTGATAAATTGCTCTCATGATTTAGTTGAACTTATTGCACCTTTAATTGATATGTGTTATCTCTTTCATTGTTGATTATCATTACTTGAAGTCATTGTGTGTGTTATCTCTTTCATTGTTAATTATCATTATTCGAAGTCATTGTTACTAGTTATCTCTTTCGTTGCTATTAATCTCATTTGAAGTCATGATATTCCTTCTATTGTAAGTTAATGGTATTTGGTTCGTAGTTACACATTAGCTTTTTTATTGTTGAGTTATTGGTGTTGAAGTTGTGGAAGCTGTATCATTTTGAAGCGAAGTTGATAATTGTTAAGATATCTTTCTTGTTGAGAATTTTACATTCGTTTTTATTGTTGATATTCTTGTACAAGTTGTAGTGTAGTCGTGGGCTATTATTGTAGAAATATTAATATTGTTAATTGTTGGCAAGTTGTGATATATAGGCACTTGTGGTGCGAGTTTTTATTATGATCTGATATTGACACGCATGCGGCGGTATAAGGCTTGGGGTTAATGTGCATGCGACGGTATAAGCTGGGACTTATGTGCGTGTTGCTTGTAGGGTAACTAAGTGAAGCCACGCGGCAGCATAAGGTGGGCTAAAATGCGTGTAGCTATTTCAGAAAAACTGTTTTCAAAACCTATTTCAAATGTAAGGCTCACACAGTAGTATAAGAAAAGATTGTGATTGAGATTGTGAATTGTGAATACGAGGCGGCACCTCGGTTGTAATTCTTGGTATATATACACGAGGCAGTACCTCGGTGGTGATTCTTATTGTACACGAGTCGGTACCTCATTGTGATTCTCGTTGTTTTGTCCTTCCTTATATTCTTTTGCCAGCTATTGTCTGTATATGATCATTGTGGTTCTCTTTAACTGATTTCTTTATGTTATTTCCGTGTTTACAATTATGGTATTAGTTCATGCTGTTATATGTTTTGTATCAGTTATTTCTCTGCTTTCCATAATTTATCCTTATTATGTTTTATACTATTTATTTATATCCTAGTACGTATCTTGACCTGGCCTCATCACTACTCTACTAAGGATAGGATTGATACTTACTGGGTACCGTTGTGGTATACTCATACTACGCTTCTGCATATTTTTGTGCAGATCCAAGAACGTCTTCCCGTGCCGGTTGTTAGTCATCGTCTATTAGATGCTTTACGGAGACATCAAGGTATGCCTGTGTCACGACCCAAACTGATGGACCGCGACGGGCACCCGATACCTTACTCAATCGAGTACCAACGTAATGTATCTTTCTTATTACATCATCATATATGCGTGACATACGGGCGTAATAGGCCAACATGATCATTTATAAACTCAAAACATAGGCCGACAAGGCCATACAAGTATTTATATACATGACATCTGTCTACCAGCCTCTAAGAGTACATACCTAACATAAAGGTCGAGACAGGGTCCCGCCATACCAAACCATACGCGTCTAAATCATACTAACCAAACAAGCAACTCCGGAGCAAATGGAGCTCACCAACATCTTCCACTGAGCTGATAGCCTACTTGGAGGACTCTCAACCTGTTTATCGGGACCTGCGGGCATGAAATGCAGCGTCCCCAGGCAAAAGGGACGTCAGTACGAATAATGTACCGAGTATGCAAGGCACATAAATAAGTACATAACATACATGGAAGAAATATAGAGTAAATGACTTAACCTGTAAGTCTGGATAACTCTGTAAATCATGAAATACTTATAGTGTCATGCATATGCGTATGAATATCATGTCATGCATAGATACATGTTTCATAACATCATCAGGACTCTAAGGGCATCCCATCATATCATCTCGGCCACAGTGGGCAAAATCATCAACGTATACCAGCTGATCAGGTGGTGGTGCATATATAATGCCATAACTTTTCCCATATCTCATATACATGTATATACACGTATATAACGCCATCTGGTCATGAGTCGATATGCATGTATAAATGTATGAAATGCATATGAAATTCGTTAATAAAATCTCTCGGTACGTCATAAGACCATTATGCCTCTGATTAATATCATGAAATAAACTTTACCAACTTACATATATTTTAGACCCATGAACACATGATAAAATAATATGACACGTGGGGAATCAAGAACATAAGCATCTCTAGTATTTCTATGAATAGAGTCATTTATGGAATTTGTGCATTTACCCGTTTCGTTCGTGTCGTATAGATCATGCCAAAAAGAAAGAAGGGATAGCCTTAACATACCTGAGTCGATTCTCTTGACAATCCCTCTAACACCCATCAATTACGATAACACGTAACGGCAAGATCGGAGTAGGAAAAATATCTGTATGATATTCTTGAGAAAGATTGTACCAGGCTTTCTTTAAATTAACATATCACGTTGGACCTTGTAGTATTCCAGAGAATCTTCACGTTGGACATTATCACTTCTCTTTTAATGAAGTAGGAATACTGTTTTGCTTAGTCTTAGAAAAGTCATATACCTTACTAATAGATAGACCAAGCATTCTTACGTGTAACTAATATATCCCTTTTGTCTTATGACTCATTATGTGTATTTTTCCACCTTTTCACTCAAATGCAAGAGTCATCATATGTATCTCCATGTGGCTGCCACTGTTCGGATCATTAATCTTATCCAAAGACTTTAATTAATCCACCACTAATTATTAATTAACTAGGTAATGTCCCATTATCCAATAATTAACTAATTGCCCACATACTTAAGAATTATTTCACTTACTTAAAATGCTACACACTTTTCACATACCTTATACACCTTACTATCATGGTCATGTGGTACCTTATATGGCACTAGTTCATAAATACTGAATATTTTAGCTCGGACCGTATTTTATCTCAATATGTCAAACTTGGACAAAAATTTATTTTCTTTGACTTGCTTCCCCTATCACCTTCACAAATTTACTCATCACTTGTTTGAAATAGCATAATGCTTATAATCTCAAAATAATCCCATTTCCGAACTTACGTCGATTAACTTACGACGAAACTTTAACATACGAAAATGCGGGATGTAACATCATTCCCCCCTTTGGAACATTCGTCCTCGAATGTTGACTGATGCACTTATCATTTTCATAACTTATGCCTTCCGAATACTTTAGTACTCTCCTTTCCATCTAGGCAACTGTTCTGTGAATAATTCCAAAGACCAGGGCATTCCCTCATTTAGGCCTCTTTTCTAACACCATGACTTATGGTCGAAATTCTTCCAATCTCGTAACTGTTGTTACCTTCTATCACGCAGTATGTATGACTTTGATCTTATAAGTGCGCTTATGCGACTCTTCTCCCCTTTTCCCTCCAGCTTTTGACCAATCTCTAGGCCTCACTTTGTAAATATATACAAAGCTTGACAAGATGTCCCTCTAGGCATCCATAGGTATACTGAAGTTCTTCGTTCGGTGCTTTGTCGAACTTACGAATATTGTTATACCTTATTTCATAGATCCGTTTATCTATCCGTATGACTTTACTGCCATAACTGTTACTTTGATTCATCATTACTGAGGTGTGCTACCAAACTCCAGGTTACTGCCGTTGCTTATCCTATAAATCTATGTCCTTTAATGCTTCTTCATTACATTTCATCTTAAGAATGACGGCCTAATCTCACCTCATACTTTGTGACTGTTGTCCAACCATTGTTGATTCACCTTAATGTTGATCTATCATCTATCACTGCTAACTTGATCTCTTATGTAACTCTGCCGCTAGGGCTCACGTCTCATCGTGGAACATTTGAAGTGATTTTCTTGATCCACCTGGGGGCGATACGGTACTATACTTCCATAATCATATTTCATAGCATCTCAATGTGATTTACCTTACGTGGGTATTTTAGTCCGATACAATTCATGAAATCATTAATCAATCGAATGCCCAAACGTCATCCTTCATCTATCATAATTACACCTTCATTCTACTACCAGGGTAGTATTCCATTTCCTCTAAATGCTACTAGTCTTAGACTCCTTTGAGTTCATTCAGGCAATACTGAGCTTTCAATAACTTAGAGAAACCATCAGCTTTCTTGTTTTCATGGGCTTAATCTTGAAGACCTATCCATTCTCATCACCTTATCACTCGCCCTTTCTCATCCTTACTCCCGTTTCCCTAAAACCTTGTCGTTTTACCATATTTAGCTTGCGACCTACACATAGTCATTTATACTACTCACAACTTTTCTTCAACTTGCTTGCACCCTAGATTTCCTTATGCTATTCTGGAACTTCAAACGAAACATCACATCATCTCAAACTCTCTTTTTACTCTCTTAACTAGACCTCTCGATACCTAGAAACCATAGCTGGAGGATATGCTACTGACGATGCTGCTATCACTCCTGAATACTGAATCCCAGCACTTCTAGCCTTTTATCTGAAGTATGAACTATTCACAACCTTCTGCTTTTGAGCATCTCGTACGTTGTCCACCTTTACCTTACTTACCTTAAAATCTTGCCTCACATCTTCTATCTCTTTCATAACCTCCCTTCCACATAGGTATAATTCACATCCACAACTTGAGGCTCTATTATAATACTTGCACCTCTGGTGCATACATAATCCGGTGGGAGTTTCGTACTGACTTCTTATGAGGCTGGTACTTTTCCAACTGGCTTTATTGTAGGGATGTTGCAGAATATGGTTGTTTTACTTTCTCTCTTATACCTCTGATATTAAGAGTGATCCTGCAATGTTCTCAACCACGATTCCTATAATTATTTGGGTCCAATAATCAGATTCCTGATTTATTTCATTGATGTAACTCTTTAGTTTCCTCTTTCTTCTGATCAGCTTTTATGTAGGCTTAAGATATCTTCCGATCTGTGGGTCCTGGTATTAGCTATTACTTTAGCCTTTCATGGGCGTTATAGAATATCTATGATACAATCTTTTAATGATTCGGTCCTTTGTCTATGACCTGGACCCAATTCCTTCTTTTAACTCATACCGGAGTCTTTTACGACTGATCATTAATCGAATAATTTCTTTCGTTCCATTTCAACTTTCTTCAAATGTAAGCAATTGCTTTTCCTAGTCTTTTTGCCTCCTTGTAGCGTGCATACTTTGCTTTCCTTAGTTCTTACGCATATTGGAATTCCATACAACCCATATGATCTTAAATATTACCTTTTCATTAGCCACGATAGGTGCCACTTTCTTATGGAGTGCATACGATGTTGTTGGGAGACTATTATTATAAGACCATTCCCTCTTTGGGTCACTGAGCTTAGGTTGAAGCCTTATTCCTTACTTCCTCAGCTAGTCTTTCATTATAGTATTTAGAGAGGACCCTCTGACTCTTGTAATGCTGCGAGCTTATCACATCGTATGCTTGACGGAGTTTTTGATATTCTTCCTCGCCTATAATTACCCCTAGTTACTTATCTCCACGCCCTTGTGCTTGTAGGGTTGCTTCTGAACTAATATTTTGACTAGCTTCCCAGTGGTACTCTCTTTTATTTGCGTAACACTCATACGTATATTTATCTATCCCAACTCCTATCTGAATATTTCTCAAGGGTCACGATGTCATATCTGCGAGACTGAGTTACCCATGTTGGTGTCCACTCTGTTTATCTTGCACGATCTATTGATTTGTCTGTATCCTCTTATCTATCCATAACTAGACTCTTCCTCAATCAACAACTAACTACTCGTTGTCCCATTCTTATATCTATATTCCACATAATCTTTCTTGGGTTATTCCTTTTGTCTTAACTTACCTCTCGCATTGGCTCCTTATTTATCAAAAACATCCCGGGCTGGAACCCTTACTTCCTCTCCTTGACGTCGTGCTTGCATAATGTTTTGGAGTCATAGCATATCCGTAGGATTTGAATAAGTGCAATCATTCCTTTCTCATTCTATCGCATTCTTCCTTTACCATTCCATAGTTACTAGAATCACTTAACTCTGGCTTAATGCCACATCACTCCATATTCCCCCCCTTTAGGGGAGTACTAAGAGTTGGAGCCATGAGAATCTACCTATAGATGTTTTATCTCTTCATCTTTGGCGTCTTTTCACATCATCGATGACCCTTACTTGCATTACGGTAATCCTTCTATACCAAGGATAATAAAATTCCTTACTCACAAGGGTAACACTTAGTATAACTGGCACATACAGTCCCTTAAGCTAACTCTACTTACAGTGCTTGATTTAGGGAAGTGTCTTCCTGAATGACCATTCTCTAAATTTCTCATGAATCTTCTTCTGTTGTCCATTCTATTATCGCCGGAACACAATCCCTGAAATTCTCATTATGCCGACTATTATCAAATTACAGAGTCCCTAATTTATGTTTAGTTTATCTTGTCCACCAGCCCATACAGATTTCTATTACTCGGGGGTCTAAATCTCCCTTCTGGTAGTCGCATTGGAGTCACGAACTTATTTCTCGAAATGAGGATATGACTTTATGGCCTATAATCTTTTGTTGTCTCAAGACCTCTCACCTCTCGTATTTTCCTTCACTTGACTATAGATTCTGTAATACTGGCATCTTTTTGATCCACCGTTGTCATCCATGTCTCACATCTTACTCATATTGCTTCATTATCCCTCTTCTTATTTCTCTGCTAATATTTCTGTTTATCACTTTGTTCGGAAAACTTCAACAAAATATGCTTTCGGTTTTAGCTCCCCTTGCTTCATTCATTGGCTCTTCGGGTTGCCCAGCATTCTCGCTCTACTAGGGACGGGAGCCATATTAAGATAATATTTATTCCTTCCAGGATTTCAATGCCTGTCTTTGAACATTCTAGTATTCATATCTAGCTGTACTATCCTAGAGTGCACCATCTAGATGTCTCATAAGGAGATTTGTTAGCACGTTTTCAATATCCATTGGAAATGTCAACTAACGCAAACAATCCATCCGTCATTTTGGGTCATTCCAACCCCAGTAGGATCCTAATATATGTCATTCTCTTATACTACTTCTGTTAGCCCCCATAGGGCACAACTGATATTGGTGTGACCGATTGTACATGCCTCTGTTACCGTTGATGGTAACTCAAAATGCTTATATTGATCTACCTGAGTTGGAAATACTGATAATTTGTATTAACCGGGTACCTCGTACCCTTCTTCACCTTGCTTCGTTTACTTGTGAAAACTTGTATCTAGCTTCTGAATCTCTTATTCCTTCTTTTTTTTTTACCGTAAGAGTGGGTAGATATTCTTGCCTTAGGGATCCTTATTAAGAAGCTTGCACATCTTAGTATCCTCATGTTCTGCTGGAGACCTTACATTCATCATAAGCATGATGTAAAATCGAGTTCCTCTGACTCAATTCTTCCACAGCCACATTCAATCCCTTACCAAACGTCTTCCTAGATATAGGCATCGTCGTATTATGAATAAGATAGAATTTAAGAAATTGAGTTCTTACAACCGAGCTCTACCACACGATCCAGAGTAAGAAGAAAGAGTGATAGTCCTAAATGCTCTATAGCCTCCTTCTTATAAATGTGGTGCACGACATACTCCATAAACAAAACTCTACTAGACACGTCTTGTAGACTCCCTAGGATAGAACTGCTCTGATACCACTTTTGTCACTATCCAAACCGATGGGCCGCGACGGGCACCTGGTACCTTACTCAACCGAGTACCAATGTAACGTATCTTTTTTATTACATCATCATATACGTGTGACATACGGGCCTAATAGGCCAACATGATCATTTATAAACTCAAAACATAGGTCGAGAAGGCCATACAAGTATTCATATACATGACATCTGTCTACAAGCCTCTAAGAGTACATACCTAACATAAAGGTCGGGACAGGGCCCCGTCATACCAAACCATATGCGTCTAAATCATACTAACCAAACAAGCAACTCCGGAGCAAATGGAGCGCACCAACATCTTCCGCTGATCTGATAGCCTACTTGTAGGACTCTCGACCTGTCTATCGGGACCTGCGGGCATGAAACGCAGCATCCCCAGGAAAAATGGGATGTCAGTATGAATAATGTACCGAGTATGTAAGGCAAATAAATAAGTACATAACAGACATGGAAGAAATATAGAGTAAATGACTCAACTTGTAACTCTGGATAACTCTGTAAATCATGAAATACCTATAGTGCCATGCATATGCATATGAATATCATGCCGTACATAGGTACATGTTTCATAACATCATCAGGCCTCTGAGGGCATCCCATCATATCATCTCGGCCACTGTGGGCAAAATCATCAACGTATACCAATTGATCATGTGGTGGTGCATATATAACGCCATAACCTTTCCCATATCCCATATAAATATACATACATATATATATAAATACGCGTATATAACGCCATCTGGTCATGGGTCGATGTGCATGAATAAATGCATATGAAATTCGTTAATAAAATCTCTTGGTACGTCATAAGACCATTATGCCTATGATTAATATTATGAAATAAACTTTACAAACTTACGTATTTTTGAGACCCATGAACAGATGATAAAATAATATGACACATGGGGAATCAAGAACATAAGCATCTCTAGTATTTCTATGAATAGAGTCATTTATGGAATTTGTGCATTTATTCTTTCGTTCGTGTCGTATAGATCATGCCAAAAAGAAAGAAGGGATAGACTTAACATACCTGAGTCGATTCTCTTGAGAATTCCTCTAACACCCGTCAATTGCGAAAACACATAACAGCAAGATAGGAGTAGGGAACAAATCCATATGATATTCTTGAGAAAGATTGTACCGGGCTTTCTTTGAATTATCATATCATGTTGGACCTTGTAGTATTCCAGAGAATATTCATGTTGGACATTATCACTCCTCTTTTAATGGAGTAGGAATATCGTTTTTCTTAGTCTTAGAAAATTCATATACCTCACTAATAGACAGACCAAGCATTCTTACATGTAACCAATATATCCCTTTTGTCTTGTGACTCATTTTGTGTATTTTGCCACCTTTTCACTCAAATGAAAGAGTCATCATATGTATCTCCATGTGGATGCCACATTTTGGATCATTAATCTTATCCAAAGGCTTTAATTAATCCACCACTAATTATTAATTAATTAGGTAATGTCCCACTACCCAATAATTAACCAATTGCCCACATAATTAAGATTTATTTCCACTTACTTAAAATGATACTCACTTTTCACATACCTTATACACCTTAATATCATGGCCATGTGGTACCTTATATGGAACTAGTTCATAAATACCGAGTATTTTAGCTCGGGCCGTATTTTATCTCAACATGTCAAACTTGGACGAAAATTCATTTTCTTTGACTTGCTTCCCCTCTCACCTTTACGAATTTACTCATCACTTGTTTGAAATATCATAATGCTTATAATCTCAAAATAATTCCATTTCTGAACTTACGTCGATTAACTTACGACGAAACTTTAACATACGAAAATACGGGATGTAACAGCCTACTTGGCGTCCGCATGCCTTGAAGTTACCTTCCTCTATTCTTATATCATGTTGTATTTTCTTTCAGACAATGATGTAGTAGATATTCTAGTTTTACTCTGTAGAACTTATGACTCAGTTGCACCAGTCTTGGGGAGTGTATTGTTGTTGATTTTGTTTTCGGAAGTTCACATCAGTTATTCAGCATTGTTTTAGTATTTTGTTAATTATTTCTGCCAAGTTATTATTAACTTTTAGGCTTGCCTAGTTGTAGAGACTAGGTACTATCACGATATCCTACGGAGGAAAAATTGGGCTCGTGACACTACCCGTCTGTCCTCCACCTATAGTTGGATGTGCAGGTGGAGTAGCAACTGAAATTGAGCCCATAGCCAAAGTGCCTAGATGAAATCCACCTCTCCCGAGTTTGCGACAATCCCTCATGATGTGCCTAGTATTGCCACACTCATAACAACTCCTCGGTGGGCGCGATTGCTGGTACTGAGTTTGTGTCAGATAACTGAAATAACCGCTGTAGGAATCCCATGCAAGTGGTGCACTAAAACATGACTATCCTATATGAATACCCTGAGGTCCTTGACTAGCTAGAGCACCATGAATAGTCTGAAGTGCAGACTGGACTTGCCGACTGCCTGAGCCTCCGCCGTGATGGGTCATAGCTGAAGAGTAGAATCCACTAAATCTTCCAGAACCTCGAGACCTCTTGGCCTCCTTATCCTCCCTCTCCTTGCCTCAAATAAACTCTAACCTCTTGGAAAACTCCACAACATGATGAAATGGAGTATCCGTCTCCAACTCCAAGCCATGCTGAATCTAAGACCATAACTGAGCCCCTCGATAAATCTGCGAACTTGCTCTCTGAATGTATGAACCAAGGTACGTTCATGTCGGGACAGATCGCTGAACGTGATGGTGTAATCTAATACTATCATAGTTCCCTGACAGAACTGCTCAAACTCTACACGCCATGCATCCCGGAGAGTCTAGGGAACAAACTCCCTCAAAAATATATCTGAACATTGAGTCCAAGTGAGTGGTGCTGCATTGTCTGGCCTACCCTCCTTATAAGCATGCCACCGCTGATACACTGCTCATGACAGCTAAAATGTAGTAAAAGCAACTCCCTCAACTCCACAATACCCATGGTACGGAGAATACAGTGACAATTCTTTAGAAAACCTTGTGCATCCTCGGTAGTTGTGCCACTAAAAATAGGTGGATTATATTTCTTGAACCTCTTAAGCCTCTTTTGCTCTCCTCTGATGCTCCTGGACTGACTTCAGGCTGAACCGAAATAACATGCTGTACCGATATAACACTCTGAACCTTGCCAATGTGAGCCCGCTGATGTGGAGTACAGGCGGCAGGAGTCTGAGCTCCTCACCCAATATGCGAAGTAGCTGGTTCAACTGGGATCAATCCCGCCTGAGCCAATATACCAAACACGCTCAAGAACTGCGCTAAAGTCTCCAGAAGTCTGGGGGTAGCAAAGGTGCCTGTACCCAAACCGGAGCTACTGGTGGCTCCTCAGCTGCTGCTCTGGTAGGTGTTCTAGCTGCGACATGTGCCCCTCCTCTACATCTACCTCAGCCCCGACTTCTCGCGACTCTAGTAGGGGCGCGAGTGTATACTCAGTTGATCCAGTAATGTGTCCTTACCATATGTGAGTTAATAGAAATACAAAGGCTCAAACTCTGAAAGCAATGAATCTGCATGATAAGAATGAAAGAAGTGGAATTTTCCTAATAGTTCCCTAGCCTCTCGAAGATAAGTACATACGTCTCTGTACCGATCCGCAAGACTCTACTAAACTTGCTCGTGAATCATAAAACCTAAGAACCTAGAGCTTTAATATCAACATGTCACGATCTAAAATCCTGAATTTGGCGTCGTGATGGGACCTAGTCTCTAAGACTAGGTAAGCGGGTTACTTATAACAATTACACCAGTCAAGCATGATATTTTAAAGCAGGTTTTGATATAAATACCGAAATAAAGGTGATACAAGCCTACGGGGCGACAATCACAACAATCCTTCTAAGACTAGGTAATACAGAGTCACAAACTCTAGATGAATACATAGAAATATCTTAAAGTCAAAATATAGTACAGTCCGGATAACGAATTGACAGTTCAATCAAAAGGAAAAGGACTCCAAGGGACTGCGACGACCAAGCAGCTCTACCTTGAATCCTTGTGATCAAGAAGCTAACTCTGCTTGAGTCTGTTATCTTCAATACCTGGATCTGCACAAAAATATACAAAAGTGTAGTATGAGTACACCACGGTCGGTACCCAGTAAGTAACAAGACTAACCTCGGTGGAGTAGTGACGAGGTACAATTCAAGATACTTACTAGTCATAATAACCTGTGCAGTATATGAGTATAAAGCAAATAATTGAAGCAAAAATCAGTAAATGACAACAAGGAATAAACATGTGATATAAGCAGTAAAGTAATTCGAACACCATTAAAGTACCAGCAAAACCAAATAAGATACAAATGACAACTAAATAATCAAGCTGTTCTAACACAAGGTTTACAACCACATTACTCTGAGATACCTCATCTCATAAACACAAGTCACGAGTCCCAAATCACAAATCATATGCTCACGGCACCTCGTGCCCACATTATCAATCACGACCTCATGGATAACTCATGTGCTAATATCTCAATCCGCTGGCATGGTCACAAGCTCACTATCACAATGGAAGTAGATAATACAAGATTACATATGCATGATCAATGAATGTCAAGTTTTATACTCCTGAACTGGTGTAAACAACATGCTATGGTATATGCTTGTGCGAATGTACTATTACAGTCCAAGTCAACAAGTAGTATTAAAGACATCGAGGAAACACAACAAGTCATATAAGGTGCATAACACAGACAAGGAAAATCACACCATCACACAAATATCATCGACATTGTGCCCCCACGCCGTCACATATCAACCCTGACATAGCCACCATTGTCTCTCCATATTAACAATATCAATAATAGCCACCCGTATCGCTCCGCCCAGACATTTAACACAATAGCCACTCCTATCAATGCGTCCATATATTTACAAAATATCCACCTGTATCACTTTGCCAAGACATTTACACAATAGTCACCCGTATCACTACGCCAAGATAATATATCAATAGCCAACCGTATCACTCTGCACAATCAACAACAGTGAGATGCCGCCTTATGCTCTACATAACAATAATCAATCCTCACAACAAATCCACAAGTGCCAACATCATAACAAACGACATATCAACTCCTACAACAAGTGCATGTAGGCAATAAGAAGCCTAAGAGTCTAATCCGGTCAATTCTATATATAATGCTATGTACACCCTTATCACCTCATGTACAAGTATTCCACATAATCCAAAGAGTGCAATTAAGCTCAATCCTACGGGGTAGTTCCCCCACATAAAATTAGACAAGATACTTACCTCAAATAAGCTAAATCATTAGTCTAAAAAGCCTTTCCCGTGTGAAATAACCTCTGGACGGCTCGAATCTAGCCAAAGTAACCTAATATCATAAATAAAAGTTATAGGAAACAATTTTAGATAATAAAGCTTCGATCTTTAATGAAAACAAAAAAAGTCAACCCAAAACGGCAACCTCGGGTCCGCACCTCGAAATCTAACAAAACTCAAAAAATACGAACACTCATTCTAATATGAGTCCAACCATACCAAAATCATCCAATTGCGACTTCAAATCGGCCTTCAAATCATCATTTTTATGTTTTGGAAAGTTTTTACTAAATTCCCCAATTTCTTCAATATAAAGCACTAATTTAATAATAAAAATAAATATAGAATCATAAAATATAACCAAATTTGGGTAAAACAATACTTACCCCAATGCAAATGGTAATAATTTCCTCCAAAATCACTCGAAACCGAGCTCTAAAACTCAAGATGTGATAAAAACAACCAAACCCTCGATATATATGTGATATGGCAGGGATTCCGCATTTGCGGACCAAAACACGCACCTGAAACCACCGCTTCTGCGGAAAAAACTCGCATCTACGGGGACCACTGAACTCAGGCCTATCGCATCTGAGCAAAAATATATCGCATCTGCGGAAAGTCCATCGCATATGCACCCTCTTCCAGCCTCAATTAACGTCGCACCTGCGACCTCTTAGTTCTTCTGCGCTTATGCTTCTGCGATCCCTCACCACAGATGCGATGCTACTTCTGCGACAGTTTGACTGCATATGCGGTCCCTACCTTCTCTAACATTGTCTGCACCTGCACTCTCCTGGACGCTTTTGCGGCCCTTCATCCGCAGGTGCGAAAGCATTAGCACTCAGATTCTTCAGCAATTCCACCAGGCTAAAAAATGATCTGCAACTCGTCTGAAACACACACCGGGCCCCGTGACCCCGTCCAATCATACCAAGCAATCCCAAAATATAATGCAGATCTACTCAAGGTCACAAATCACACCAAACAACAACAAAACTACGAATCACACCTCAATTCAAGCTTAATGAACTAATGAAGTTTCAACTCCTAAAACTCACACCGAAACACACCAAACCAAACCGAAATAATCTCAATGTTTTTATGCAAGTACCAAATGACACAATGGAACTATACGAACTCCCGAAACTACAATCCGAACCCGATATTAACAAAGTCAATTCCCGGTCAAACCTCTCAACCTTCCAAACTTTAAATTTTTCAACTTTCGCCAACAAGCACCACATCAACCTACGGATCTCCAAATAAAAAACCAGACGCAGGTCTATTTCCAAAATCACCATAGGAAACTATTAGAATCATCAAAACACCATTCCGGAGTCGTCTACATAAAAGTCGAACTACGGTCAACTCTTATCACTTAAACTTCTAAAACAAGAATCATACTTCCAAATCGATCCCGAATTGCATGAAAATCAAAACCGACCATACACGCAAGTCACAATATATCATATGAAGCTACTCATAATCTCAAACTACCGAATAGAACGCTAAATCTCAAAAACTTAAATCGTGTAAAAAATTACTATTTGCAAATATGAAGTTAACCATTTGAAATATTAGAAGAAAAACTTTTTGGAGTATCTGATGCATCATATGGGAAATCTGCAGGAAAAGAAAAAGAGAACAAAAGGAACAAAGGGAACTTTTTATTCATCATCCAGTTTGTCATGCCATATATTTCTGCAGAAAAAAAGGTAGATAAACATGGCATCAGCTTCCATATCCAGCTTCATGATGCAAGTTTTATTTACCGCAACCACCATTGACGGCGATCACTTAATCTTACTTTGAAGAAATCAAACAAGATGACTTCTTGATAGATATCAGTAAAATGATGAGAACAATATGGTGTATTATTGAGATTATTTCTGCATAATGGACAAGTCATACGTCCATATCCAAGCCATCTATCAAGACAAACTCTGTGAAAAAGATGATTGCATCTCAGCTCTCTGACTTCTTCTTCTTCTTCTATTTTGCATAGACAAACTGCGCATTTAACTGAATCCAATAATGACCTTGATTCAGCTTCAAAAATCCTAACACCAAGCTCATCACGTGCACTACAATTTTCTGAAACTGTGTTGATGTTATAGGGATGTGAGAAAGTTTGGAGGAAGAAATCCCAAGTCCATTTTAACTTAGTCGCAGTAGAATATACAAAGTTTAGTACCTTTGATCGTGGAAACATTGGCAGCATTTTCAGGAGATGGGTACAGATGACGAGAATAAGGAAGAAAAACTTGAAAATAAGATTGGTTAATTTAAAGGGGGAAGGAGGAGCTCTATATATACATATTACTCCATACATGAGGGATAGGCGGATAGCATACGGACTACCTGAAAAGAATGTTGAAGTTTAAGAATGTTTATAAAATAAAAAACGTTTCAGAATAACGAGGTTGAAATGTCACTATATTTATTTTCTAGCGTACACTGTATCTCGCAAACAACAAACAAAATTTTGTAATTGCCGGTTGACTTGTTAGTGTTGAGTCATTAGTACTTCCTTCGTGCCAAATGTGATGACTAGACACATAATTTCTTTTTAAAAATATTCTTAATATTTATGGTCTAAAATAAATTATAAATATTTATATAACTACAAATAATCTCAAGAGTAAAATGAGAAGTTTGAGGGTATATTTGATATGGAGAAAAATATTTTTCAGAAAATAATTTTTATTTTTTCATGTTTGATTGACTTAAATGTGTGACGTCTTTTTCTTATTAGTCCGTTTTAAGAAGTTGCTCTCTTTTTAGATTTGAAAACAATTGAACTTTAAATTATTTATTTTATCCTCAATGATATGCTTTTATAGTCACAAATATTGCATGACATGTTTAAAATCACAAATTTGAAAAATAGTTTTAAAAAGTTTCATACATTATTACTTGGTAAATTAGGTATGGTAGAGAAAGATTCCGGCAGGAAACAAGCTGCTGCATTTGTCTCAATCTTTTTCCACGCTATCAATTGCTTGATAAAATGAAGCTATTATTACGTGGAATTGGGAGAAAAGAGGGGATGGAAACCTATCAATCATTATGAAAATGAATTTTTTTTAATTTCCTTCAGTTCTATCTTTATAGATGTAAGTTATGTTATTCTTATTTGTTTTATCTGCTAGAGGAAGTATACAAAGAAATGAATCAATGAATTAAGGAATGAAAACTTCAAAACAAAGAGATCTGTGCATTGAGAATTTAGTATACGTGATAGGTGAGGTTCATTTAGTCATTCTAGGCATCTTATTGGGATCTTTACATAAATAACCAGTCATATTCATTGTTTATTTTTTCTAGCCATATACAAAGATTATACATTCATTATACACAATTATACACATAAAATACATAAATTATGCATGCACTATACTCCACGGGCTATTTTTAGTTTAAGCGGTTAGGTGAACGACTATTTGGGTTAATTATTCCATCTTATAATGTCTCTAATTCGACGGAGGACATTTGCATGTTTTTAATCCTCCATTTTGTTGGAAATCTCATAGTGTTCATGATTCCCCAAAAATAAACATATGACTTGATGAAACGCTAATTACCACTTGCAAATTTATCATTTTAATAATTAGAATTTGTATCACAAAAGAAAAAAAGAAAAAAAATATTAACCGACACTTTATACAAGGTAAAAGGCTGGGACTCAAGTAGGGAGTCGAGAGTCTATAGGAAACAGCTTCTCTATCCTAGGGTAGAGGTAAGGTTTGCGTACAAACTATCCTCCCCAGATCCCACTAGTGTGATTATACTGGATTGTTGTTGTTGTTGTTTATTCAAGGTAAAAGGCTGAGACTCAAGTCTAATGTTGCTCGTATAATTTTTAGTTGCTTACAAAATATTAGACTGTGGTCTACGTTTGCATTAACTTACAAAATTCACATTCTGATATGAGGTATTAACTTAAAAAGTTTTAGATTGTGGTCTAATATTTTCACATAAGATTCAATTTGCTAAAAGAATCTTAAATTCGCGGTCCAAAAGATCCATCAACTGCAAGATAAACAAAAAAAAAAAAATATTTACTAAACAAGTGATACAAAAGGAATAATTGGTAAAAATATTTCATCAATTTTCTATTCTCCCTCCCAAGTCCCAACAACTGTTTGGACACATTGGGCCTTTCTCCTTTTACACCTTTTACTCATGTATGTACATACAAGGACAGGGAAGGTTCTAGATATTTCAAGAAATTGAAATCATGATCATAATCTAAATCGAAGTATGCTCGTAGATTGGGTTTACACAAAGAATGTGGCAGGGCATTCAAATAAGCTCACTAACTATAATTATAAGATGGAGAAAACAGTAGTCCGTTTTACATAAATATGTAATTCACAAAATAATCAAGAGCTAACCTTGTGTTTATATATTACATACAGAGGCGAATGTAGTGAATAACTAGCGGATTTAACTGAACTCATAACTAACATGTTCACGTGCATAAATATGTAATTCACAAAATTCACATACACTACCCACGGTAAATTTTGATAGGTTATCTGACAAAAAGAAGTGCTGCTGACCGCTTGTTTTTAAGAAGCTTTCTCAATACTGTTTTAACAATAAAATTATGACGAAAGCTACTTTCCTCCAAATTTCTTTTCTGAAAACCTTCCTAACAGTCAATTTTGTGAAAAATAATTACAAAAAGCTACTGGTCAAAGTGAGATTGATTTGTTCAAAATAAAAAAAAAGTGAGACCACTTTAATCTGAACTCAAAAATGTACAGTTAGATAGGGCTAGTTACACTAAATATCCCTATGACTTAGAGCCCGTTTGAATTAACTTATGGTATATAACTGATAAGTTTGAAGTGTTGAAAATCATTTTTAAGTGCTGAAACTGATTTTTTAAATAAGTATTTACGTGTTTGGATAGACGTGTTGAAACTGATAATAAGCAGTCGATGTGTTTGGTAGAAAAATGATGATAAGTTGCTCTTTTATTAAAATGACTAAAATATCCTTAAAAACTTTACAGAATATTATAAATTAAAAAATTTCTTTGTAAAGAAAAAGATGAACAACGAATATGGAATGAAAAGAAAGTTAGAAAATTTACTTTGTGAATTAGAAAATATTATTAAGGATAAACTAGTAAAAACGTTGGTTAAACTAAAAGTGCTTATCATACTATATTATAAGTGTGAAACCCCAAAGTAAAAATTAAATTACTATATTACCCATTAAACATTGAGTGACACTTTTACCTTTCTCTTAAACAATATTTCTATAATAATTTTATATCAAAAGTAAACTTACATTACAGTAAATGATAAATTTGTTCTGCCTTCTAAACACCCGTGTAATATTGATATACGAAAAGCAATCAGTAATAAATAGAGAACTTGAGAAGTTGCAATTAATAATACAATATGAACCAAATTCTCTTCAATTGCTATTTATACTCTTTTAAGTGCTATAGATTTCAACATAATCTCGATTAATCAAAATTCAAGAGCAAATGAAAGGACAATAATCCCATCATTTATGTTAAGAAATCAATTTATACATTCAATAATAATCTTCTAAAAACAGCTAATATCTTTTATATTTTCCATGTTGTATGCCTTTTCGTTTCATTCTTTTCTCTTTTAATTGAAAGACTATCTATCTTAAAGATTTCAGTAGAAAAAAACCATATTGTACGATAAATGTCCTCAAAATTCAGTGGCAATAGTAGGATTGGAATAACGTTCGAATGCTTTGATAGCTAAAGGAATTTTCAATTTCTTTATTTTCAAGTACAAGTAATATCAAGGCAATATGATCCAATGGTTTTGGTGATAGAGCAAACATTTCAACTACAAATCTAATCACTGCTTGTGTCGAGAGATTATGAGAGAGCAGAGAGCGATTTGTCGAAGACGTCAATGAATGTGAGCTTTTTATTTTCTTGACCAAATTCAATTCACATTCAAAATTGTTTGCTTTTTATCAAATTTAAATTGAATATTATTGTTGTCCCATCGCGACGGATGCATTTGGTAAATTTTTATCAATGTTAATTTTTTTTATTAGTATCACTTTATTTTCAACAGATACAAACAATACAAATATATAGGTATTATGTAAGGAGTGAGCGAGAAATTCTCTATGTTCTTCTTTGCGGAGAGCATGAACTCTTTAATATTGGTTGAGTGCCTTAAATTCTTTCTGGACCACTTTTTAAGGATATATTTGAGTTCAATTGTTGCTTTTGGGTGATTTTTGTTTAGATATATAGAACAAAACCATTGTTTCTTATCGTGCATGTTCTTTCAGTTTTTTTTTTTTTTGGCTTCTTGTTTCTTACTTATCGTGTAAATTATGTTGTTTAATTATTGTTACAACTTAACTAAAGATCTCACTTCATCTTTAGTCCATAAACCTTAGGACATAACCCAATCCTCAACATCTGAAACTCATCATAAGACCCGAATCTCGCTTCAATACACTGTATAAGCCTGAACAAGCTGAATCAAGCCACAACCCTAACCCAAAAGGTACAATCACATGATATTCCACACAACTCAGATGCCTGCAACAATAAATTCCGACCACCATAGTTGTCCAATAACAATCTTGCTACCGGTAATACACTTCATATCGTATAAAACCTCGTTCCGGACCTCGGCAATGCTGCCTATGATAATAGAGACATGCTGGAAACTCATAACTATCCATGAAATCAACAAGCCAAGAATCTATCTCGTCCGCCAAGGGCCATTGCCCAATTCTGAGTGGAAATATAGCATCATCCTTCCAAACACTCCTCATCCCAATACGATAGTACAAATCTTAGGTCTAGAAACCTTATCTCAGCCCATACAAGCAGACCACTGACAAGTCACACCAAAATGCATGGGTTCCCACATAACGCGGTTCGTACACCAAACAAGCAATAACTCAGAAGGAAAATTTCTAAAGACAGAACGAACGCAAGGTATAAAGACTATCTAACAAGTACAACAGATATAACAATAAGAGTACAATTTCATCAACTTATCCCACAGAGGGGAAATAAAACACGAAATAATCTTAAGGTTGGGTATCCCACATAAGATCCGTTGCGGCATGCAACCCGATCCCACTTATATCAATCCACATAGGGATACCCATTGAGCAAAAGTGCTCGGGTTCACTGATCACATATATGCCAACATCAAGCACGATAGAGTGCACAAATATGACTGTGGGAAAATAAATAGAAATAATACAACATAGAGGAAAGCAAGTACAACTAAGGTGCAACGAGAAAATTAACATCACGAGGGCCATCTTGCCCATATCGCCACAAGGCCTAAACAGGATTACAACATGCGTGCGAATAATCATATAACTTCACAACCCATCATAGCATAAGAGAGAAGTACATGACACAGACTGGGGCACGAATGACATCCATTAGGCCCAGTACTAACCCAGGTTATCAATTTCATAAGACTAACCAAACCTGATCTGATGTAGAATACACGTTCTCATTAGGCTTTCAAATAGCCCCTAAACCAATTCCGATCATTCCCAAACAGGGAAATACCTTTCCAAAAGTCTATAGCAACCTTTCCATAACATATGCCATTAGTTATTATATTCTCAACATTTCTTCACAATCCGCAATCAAGGGATAGTCCGCCTACGAGAGCATCTAGTCCCGAAACCTCATGAATACCAGAATTTTCATACCTGATCTCATCTACGCTACTCAGATGGTTGATACATCATTTACATAACATCCATATAGATCTTCCATACCGCGTTGCAAAACTTGAACTTCAGAAGCCCAAAAACTGGCAATCGTTCTAACACTAGTCAAGCATCCGCAAACCAAAACACAACGTGCCCTCCTGAAATGCACGCTTTTCACATGCGGTACCTAATAGTACCAGCATTCTCTTAGCTTTTGATATCCATCTAGGAGAAAACCATAATGCATAACATATTCCTTATGCCGGTAGCAGACAGCCTGCTCAAGCCGTGGTCGACACCATCGAGAACTCTCTGAGACCTGCCCACACATAACTAAGACATTAGGACCATATCTCCCCAACTCAACCGAGTCACGCAAATCGTCCAACCCAAGAGTACTGCCACAAACACCGGTAGATAATTACCACCCAAAAACGGACCAATTACCTCTATTCCTATGCTGACCCAACACCACCGAGTTGACCCATTCCTTTGGATCCTCCTCGACTTTTCTTTAGGGTAACACTTCTCCCTATCGATACACAATGATCCCAAAACCAAAGCTCAAAGACAAATATCCTAGCACGAACCACATAGCCCAGAAGCACATAAACCACTGCATTCCCTCTGAAGCACCCCATAATGCCACAACCGAGATACCCATGCTGAAGAGACCTTCTCTGAATCTAAAGTTGCTTCCCTGACCTCTCTAATACTGAAATATAGAATTATTAATGATGCAGAAATACCGCAAGTCCCAACATTATCCTATGCAAATCTCAGATCTTAATTATATATAAATTTCGAGGAACCTTTCGATACCACATACACATCTCAGGCCAAAACTGATATAATATATGACCTTGCAATTTGATCGTCGATAGTGGACTCCCCTACTTGGCGTGAAGCCATAGGACACAACATCTGATGATCCACAATACTAACATTCATAGTTCATACAACACCAATCATAAGATTCCTCAAATCATCTACTAAGAGAATGCCAATCTTCGTGACAGTCAAACTCGCATCCTCCAATGCCTTGAATGATAATAGGTGCCTTTCACTGAGTAGAAATCCCACACGAACCACATTGTCTCTAATACCAGCAACTATCCTCAAATCAACATCAACCTCATGACCCTACCATAATCGCGATGATTAGGCAACCAATTAAATCTTCCCGAGATCACACTTATCAACCAGATGCCAGAACGCGTTGCACCCCCACGTGGATAACTGAATGATCTCTCATATTCACATCCTCAATCCGGATGACACATTGAGACAATGCTTGAGCATCCATGGCTCCCTTATATCTCATTCGTAACATCACGAACCATCGGTGCATAGCTGATACCGAGTGCGCAATATCATACATAAATGGATGCAAAGGAATATTAAATATACACTTCAAGCCAAATGACTCTCAAAGATAAGTACAAATGTCTCTGTACCGACCCACATTACTCTACTAAACTTACCTATGACTCGTAGTACCTATGAACCTAGAGCTCTGATACCAACTTATCACGACCCCAATTTCTCATCTTAGGATGTCGTGATGGCACCTAGTCTCTAAGACTAGGTAAGCCTAACACATGCTGATTATTAATAGAATTTAACTAACTTAACTACAATACATTAAATAATAAATATAACAACATAGTTGAACAAACATCGTCATACAATCCCAAATATGGTAGTACAAGACATAAGCTTTTCTAAGAGTAACTAGAAATAACAAGTACATCACTGTCCCGGAATAATAGGAAACAATGGAAATAAAATACAACAGGAGGTAACTTCAGGGCTTGCGAACGTCGAGCAAGCATACCTTGAAGTGTCCATACGCGCAGACATAAGTCTCAAACCAACTCGATCATAATTACCTGGATCTGCACAAAAATGTACAGAAGCATAGCACGAGTACACCACGGTGGTACCCAATAAGTATCAAGCCTAACCTCGGTAGAATAATGACGAGGCCAGGTCAAGACACCTATCAGACATGTTAAGATGTGCAGTATATAACATAGAGCTAGCAATGGAAAGAACATCAATGTAAGACCAATAATAGAAGGATCACAAATTTACAATCAACAGTGAAAATAATAGAAGCACGCATGGAAACAAGAAACAATTAGGTAATAAAACAACAACATAGCTAGGATACAGATAAAATATGAATGAATTCAAGCAAGAGAACTGATGACAACTCAATCAATCAAATCATTCCTATTACATGAATTACCACAAGAATCACCTGAGGTACCACTCCTAGTAATCTCAAATCGTAAGTCACAACTTCCAAATCTTACCCGTATGGCACCTCGTGCCCACATTTTCCAAATGACTTTCGCATGGCAAAGTCCATGAGCTACCATGTACATTGTATCCATGTCAAATGCTAATTAAAATGTTCAAGACATTTATTTATATACAATAAGGCATAATAACAATCCCGAATAAAGTAGGGAATCAAATGAGAAAATGAGTTTTATTTAGGAACCAAATACAGTGAAATAATGTACAATTTTTACAAGTATGGTATCAAATGAGTTTAGTTTAGAAGTCATTAAGGTAAAGAAAATAATATTTTCAAATAAAATAAAGCATCGGATAAGTCACCGAAGTAAATATAGAATTTGATAAAATAAAACATAATAACGATTTTTAAGTAAAGTAAAAATGCCAGATAGGATAAGGAGTTTAGTTCGAGAAATAAATTAAAGTAAACTATGACAACTATTAAGAATAGTAAAGTACCGAATGAAACGACGAGTTTTAACTTAAGAGTCACATAAGGCAATCATGCTCCTAATTCTTTCATTTAAAACAGTTATGTTACCCACAACTCAATGGTGTATGAGATAATGACTTCGCGTAATAATGCCATCTTGAAAATTAGTTCACCAAGTAACCACGGAAGCACATATTAACACGTTGAAGTAATGCAACAGTTCATGTAGGATACATGACTCAAACAAAGCATAACAACAACAACGACAAGTACAACACATAAAATCCATTTGCGGCGCGCAAACCGATCCCACCATATTATCATTTATCAATATCATAATCTTCTCTTATTCCACCATAGTATCATTAATAAATATCAAGTATCACATATACAATCCGTTACAACGCACAACCCGATCCCACCGTATCATCATTTATCAATAACATAATACTCTCTTATTCCACCATATCATCATTATCAATACCAATTATTACGTACACAAACCGTTGTAATGCACAACCCGATCCTACCATATCATTATTAATCAAGTACCGTTGTGGTGTGCAACCCACTCAAGCAATATGAATTAAGCAAACAAGCTACATCCAACTACGGTATATCACAAAATCAACGCAATAACAAAGCTACACAAAAAGTCAGAATGGATGAAGAAGTTACACGATAACTCACAAAATCAAATAGCAAGAAATGATAATTCGTAAACCAAGATTCAATCTCCGAGAATCAATTAACAATGAAGGCATGTAACAGACAAGGCATGTATTCATTAAGTAATTACAATTTAACATTTAAAAACATAGAAGGGTTGTAATAATCCGGCCGATCATTTTGATTATTATAGACTTGTTCCTCCATTTATTGCTTATTTTATGCTCAATTATTGTTATGTGACTTGTCGGAGTGGTTGATTTGGTTCCGGGAATGTTTCAGAATGAGTTGGGACACTTAGTCCCAAGGTTGGAAGCCTAAGTTCAAAGAGTTGACCGGATGTTAACCTATATGTAAATGACTCCAAAATGGGGTTTTTATGGTTCCAATAGCTCTGTATGTTGATTTCTGACTTAGGAATATGTCCGGATATTGATTTGGAGGTCCGTAGGTGATTTTGGCTTTAATTGGCGAAAGTTGGAAACGTTGAAGTTTGGAGAGTTGAGAAGTTTAACAAAGAGTTGACTTTGTGGTTAATGCACTCGGAGTTTGATTACGGAAGTTGGATTAGGTCCGTTGTGTCATTTAAGACTTGTGTGCAAAATTTTAGGTCAATCGGAGTTGGTTTGATAGGTTTCGGTATCGATTGTAACAGTGGGAAATTCATTAGTTTCATTAGGCTTTAATTGGGGTGCGATTTGTATTTTTGATGTTGTTTGATGTGATTTAAGGCCTCGACTAAGTTCGTACAATATTTTAGGACTTGTTGGTATATTTGGTTGAAGTCTCGGGTGCCTCGGATGGATTTCGGATGGTTAACGGAGTGAAATTGGACTTAGAAGAATTTCTGATGCAACTGATATTTGGTGTCATCGCACCTGCGGAGGATTGGTCGCAGGTGTGCGACAGCAGAAGCGAACCTGGGGTCGCAGGTGTAGTCTTGTGGGAGTATGTCAATGGTTACAGGTGCGAGGGAGTTTTCCGCATCTGCGGGCCCTCAGTGTGACAAGTCTCTGCAGATGCGGAGTTTGGCTGAGGTGGATAGCGATAGCGAAAGCGAAGAGGAATGCGCCGAAGCAGACGCGCTGAAGCGAAGGGAAGACCGCAGAAGCGATCTCGCATGCATGTGGGTTGGGCCGTAGCTGCGGTTGGTCGGGTCCTTAAGTGGATTTCGTAGAAGCGGAGCTGCTTGTGCGGCTGGGGAGTCCGCAGGTGCGAAAATGTCGGGGAAGAATATAAAATCGAGGGTTTGAGTTATTTTCTCATTTTTGGACTTTACAAGCTCGGTTGAAGGCGATGTTTGAGAGGGGTTTCACGAGATTTCAAGAGGTAAGACACCTTTGGTGGTTTTATCTATTAATATTGAATACCCATTGAATTTCCAACTTAGATTATGTGTTTTTAAGGCGGAATTTGGGAAATTTTGGATTAGGGTTTGGAGAGTAAGATTTGGGGGTTTGAGTGGCGATTTGATATCGAAATTGAGTAATTTTGGTATGGCTGGACTCATTATAGAATGAGTGTTCGGATTTTGTAAATTTTGTTGGATTTCGGATGGGGCCCGGGGTTGACTTTTGGGTTGAGTTTTTGACTTTTGTTAAAGAACCTAGCTTTATCATATGGAATTGATTTCTATAGATTGTTTTGATTTTATTAAGTTGTTTGTGGCTAGATTCGAGTCGTTCGGAGGCCAATTCATGAGGTAAGGGCTTGTTGGAGTAGAGATTTGTGCGGGTTAAGGTAAGTAACACTTATAAACTTAGTTCTAAGGGTATGAATCTTTGAAATATATGTTATGTAATTGGTGTTGAGGTGACACACATGCTAGGTGACGGGCGCGTGGGCGTGCCCCGTGATAATTATAACTTGATCGATTCTGTAGTACTGTGTCGTTATCAAACCTGGTTGACATTCATGAAACTCCTACTTGTTAGAGTAATTGAGCTACATTCCATATTAGAAATCATGCTTAGGCTACATGTTTGTTCTGTTGGGACCCATAAGGGTCGCCTCTACTGTTAAATTATTTGCTTAAATTGCACTGATTTACTCAGTCACACCTATCATTTGCATATCATATAGCAATCTCTATTTCCATTTATTTTTGCATCATATTATCATTGTTTGGGATGATCTTCATGAGATATGTGAGCCCGAGAGACTTGAGAGATTAATGATTGAGTGAGGCCGAGGGCCAAATTGTGAGTGATGTTTATGGGATCGGGTTGCACGCCGCAGCAGCCTTTATTGATTCATGCCATGATTGCATTATATTAGCGCTTGGCCAGGATCCGCCTTTCGGGAGTCTGACATACCAAAAGTGAGCGCAGGTACCTACTGAGTATGAGTGCCGAGTGACTGGGAGTACTGAGTGACTTGGAGTGCTGAGTGATTGAGCGTGCTGAGTGAGACTGAATACTCTGAGAGTATGTGTATGACTTTATCATGGTGTTGCATTACAGTTAGCATGCGTAATTGACATGTAGATATAGAGATGTAACATTCCTCGTATCATTCACACTTGGCATATTTTATCCATGTTGAACTTAAACTGTTAAACTTGAAACCATGTCTACATTTTCGTACTGTTGAAATCTGCATTTTGACTGCACCTGTCTGTGCTCGTCACTGCTTTCATCCCAAGGTTAGTCCTGTTACTTATTGGGTACATTGGGTCGGTTGTACTCATACTACACTCTACATTTCGTGTGCATATCCAAGTATTTCTAGGCACGATGATTTCTAAATTAGGAGCTTCATCCGTTTGGAGACTATTGAGGTAGCTGCCTTGGCGTCCGTAGACCTCGACTCTCCTTATTTTTACTTTATTAGCATTGTTCTATATTTCTAGACAATTGTTTTAGCAGTTATACTAGATTTCTATTTAGATGCTCATGTACTCAATGACACATGGATTTCGGGGAATTTTGTATTGAGTCTCGGTATTTTCTTATCAGTTATTTATGATATTTTCACTATGAAGCTTATTTCTTTATGTTTTCAATTTAAATATGCGTGGTTATTTGTGATTGAAGGATTTACTAGTATTGCGACAGGCACCATCATGACATGTGAGATTTTGGGTTGTGACAAGTTGGTATCAGAGCTTAGGTTACATAGGTCTCCCAAGTCATGAGCATGTTAAGTAGAGTCTTGCGGATTGGTGCAGAGACGTTTGTACTTATCTTCGAGAGGCTACCGAACCCTTAGAAAAACTTCACTTTCTTGTATTCTTGTCGTGCGAATTTGATGATTCCGAAAACTAAACTTCTATTATTCTATTTTCTCACAGATGGTGAGGACACGTGCTACCGGATTGGGCGGATGGCCACCAGTACCAACAGCTAGGGCTGCGAGAGGCCGAGGTGCAGCTCGTACAGCAGATAGAGAAGCACCTGCAAACCCACCAGTTTCTCCAGCTCAGGAGCATATTCCAGATATGGTTGAGCCGATGGGTCCAGCTTAGGCACCAGTTGTGCCCATTGTGATTCTAGTCCTTGAGGAGGCTTTGACTTAGATATTGATTTTATGCACTAGCATTGCTTAGGCGGTTTCAGTTCAGGCCGCACCAGCCATTTCTCAGGCCGGCGAAGGTGCTCAGACTCCCGCCGCTTGTACTCAGAGCAGGTGGTTCAGGGACTTCAGACACCAGGGTACTACCAACCCAGTCGGTTGCAGTTGCTCAGGCCCCGGTTGGTCCACCGATGAGTGACAAGGAGCAGAAGAGGCTAGAGTGGTTTGGGAGGCTGAAACCTCCATCATTCAGTGAAGCTGAGTCAGCAGATGCTCAGGACTTTTTATATAGGTACCAAAGGATTCATCGCACGACAGGTATTTTAGAGACTAGTGGGCTCTCATTTACTACTTTTCAGCTGTCGGGGGTAGCCTTCAGATGGTGGGAGTCTTATGAGTTGAGCAGGACAGCCGGCGCTGCACCACTTACGTGGCACGAGTTCTCCGTTCTCTTCTTGGAGAAGTTTGTTCCACAGACCCACCGGGAGGAGTTGCGTAGGCAGTTTGAGTAGCTACGCTAGGAGGGTATGTCAATGACCCAATATGAGATGAGATTTTCAAAGTTGGTTCGTCACGCGAACTGGTTGGTTCCCACATAGAGGGAGAGGATTAGGAGATTCGTTGATGGCCTCAAATATGGACTGCTCTTTGTTATGACTCAAAAGATTGCATCAGGTGCTAGTTTCGATGAGGTGGTCGATATTGCTAGACGGCTAGAGCAGGTTCGTAGTCAGGAGTGTGAGGAAAGGGAGTCCAAGAGGTCTTGTGGTTCAGATGGTTTCAGCGGCAGTTCCACCACAGCAGGGGTCATCCTTATAGACCCGCTCAGCTGACTCGTCCGGTTCATCGTGGTTCATCGGCTAGACATGGTTTATACAGTGCTCATCTGGGTCAGTCATCTCTCAGTGCCCTCCCAGCTCAGAGTTCATCTCGTGCTCCATCTGTTCAGGGTTCATCCGTGCCAGGTTCTTCTAGCAGTTATTCTGGTTCTCGGGGTCCGATTTAGTCCCCACCACCATAAAGGAGTTTCTTCGAGTGTGGGAGTTTGGACGTGTGGAACCAGTTTCCTCGTCGCTTTGGAGGTCCAGTTCAGTAGAGGGGTCAGGTTATGACTTTTGCACCAGTTACTTCACCACCCTCCCAACCAGCTCGGGGTAGGGGTTAGGAATTTAAAGGTCTCCCTAGAGGGGGAGGCCGATCAAGTGGCGGTCAGGCTCGGTGCTATGCTTTCCCTGGCCTGGCAAAGGCTGTTATTTCTGACGCACTGATCACAGGTATTGTCTCATTATGCCACAGGGATGCTTTTATATTATTTGACCCTGGTTCCACTTATTCGTGTGTATCGTCATATTTTGCTCGTTATCTAGATATTCCCCATGCGTCCTTAGTTTCACATGTTCATATATCTATCCGGTGGGCGATTCTATTGTTGTGGACCGTGTGTATCGGTCGTGTGTGGTGACTATTGGGGGATTTGAGACTAGAGTTGATCTCTTATTGCTTAGTATGGCTGATTTCGACGCGATTCTGGGTATGAATTGGTTGTCCTCATGTCATGCTATTTTGGATTGTCACACTAAGACCGTGACGTTGGCATTGTCGGGGTTGCCTAAGATCGAGTGGAGAGGTTCTCTAGAAAATGTCCCCAGCAGGGTGATTTCATATCTGAAAGCCAAATGGATGGTTGGGAAGGGGTGTTTTTCATATTTGGCTTTTGTGAGGGATGGTGGTGCTGATACCCCTACTATTGACTCTGTTCCGGTAGTGCGAGACTTTTCGGGTGTTTCCTGCAGACCCGCCGGGCATGCCACCTGACAGGGATATTGATTTTGGTATTGACTTAGTGCCGGGCACTCAGCCCATTTCTATTCCTCCAAACCGTATGGGACCTACAAAGTTGAAGGAATTAAAATAGCAACTTTAGGAGCTTCTTGATAAGGGGTTCAATTGGCCTAGTGTGTCGCCTTGGGGTGCACCAGTTCTGTTTATTAAGAAGAAGGATGGTACTATGCAGATGTGCATCGACTATAGGAAGTTGAACAAAATTACAATTAAGAACAAGTATCCTTTTCCGCGCATTGATGACTTATTTGAGCAGCATTAGGGAGCTAGAGAATTCTCTAAGATTGATTTGAGGTCGGGGTATCACCAGTTGAAGATTCAGGAATCGGATATTCTAAAGACGGCATTCGGGACCCGCTATGGTCATTATGAGTTCCTTGTGATATCTTTTGGGCTGACCAATGTCACAGTAGCATTCATGCATATGATGAACTGCGTATTCCAGCCATATCTTGAATCATTTATCATAGTATTTATTGATGATATCCTAGTGTACTCACATAGCCAGGATGAGCATGCACATCATCTGAGGATTGTACTATAGAGGTTGAAAGAGGAGAAACTTTATGCCAAGTTCTCCAAGTGTGAGTTTTGGCTCAGTCCGGTGGAGTTCTTGGGGCACGTGGGTTCCAGCATGGGGATTAAGTTGGATCCAAAGAAGATAGAGGCAGTTTAGAGTTGGCCCAAACCATCGTCAGCTACCGAGATCTGAAGTTTTCTCGGCTTGGCCGGATATTATCGTTGCTTCTTGGAGGGTTTCTCATCTATTGCAGTGCCTTTGACCAGGTTGACCCATAAGGGTGCTCTATTCAGGTGGTCGGATGAGTGTGAGGAGAGCTTTCAGAAGCTAAAGACTGCCTTGACCATAACTCTAGTTCTAGTTTTACCTTTAGCATCGGGTTCTTATTCAGTGTATTATGATGCTTCTTAGATTGGTATTGGTGTGTCTTTATGCAGGAGGGTAGAGTGATTGCTTATGCTTTACGCCAGTTGAAGCCTCATGAGAAGAACTACCCCGTTCATGATTTAGAGTTGGCAGCCATCGTTCACACATTGAAGATTTGGAGGCATTATCTCTACGGCGTGTCTTGTGAGGTATTATAGATCATCGGAGTCTTTACTACTTGTTCAAACAAAAGGACCTAAATTTGAGGCAGTGGAGATGGTTGGAGCTGCTAAAGGACTATGATATTACCATTTTGTATCATCCCGAGAAGGCTAATGTGTGGTCGATGCCTTGAGCAGAAAGGCAGCGAGTATGGGTAGCCTTGCATTTATTCATGTTAGTGAGAAACCGCTTGCACCAGATGTTCAGGCCTTGACAAATCAGTTCATGAGATAAGATGTTTTGGAGACTAGTCAGGTTCTAGCTTGTGTGGTTTCTCGGTCTTCTTTATATGATCACACAAGAGAGCGTCAGTATGACGACCCCCATTTGCTTGTCCTTAAGGACACGATTCAGCGATGCCAAGGAGGTTTCTATTAGAGATATTGGGGTGTTGCGTCTGCAGGGTCAGATTTGTATGCCCAATATGGATGGGTTACATAAGTTGATTCTTGAGTAGGCCCACAGTTAACGGTATTCCATTCATCCAAGTGCCGCAAAGATGTACCAAGAATTGAGGCAGCACTATTAGTGGAGGAGGATGAAGAAAGACATAGTGGAGTTCGTAGCTCAGTGCTTAAATTATCAGCAGATGAAATATGAGCATCAGAAGCCGGGCGGCTTGCTTCAGAGGCTTGAGATTCCAGAATGAAAATGGGAGCGTATCACCATGGACTTTGTAGTTGGACTCCCATGGACTTTGAAGAAGTTTGATGCTATTTTGGTGATTGTGGACCGGTTGAGCAAGTCTGCGCATTTCATTCTAGTTGGGACCTATTCTTCAGAGCGGTTGGCTGAGATCTATATCTATGAGATTTTTCGCCTTTATGGTATGCCGGTGTTCGTCATTTCAGATCGGGGCACACAGTTTACATCACAGTTTTGGAGAGCAGTGCAGCGAGAGTTAGGCACACGGGTTGAGTTGAGTACAACATTCCACCCTCAAACGGATGGATGGTCCGAGTGCACCATTCATATATTGTAGGATATGACACGTGCTTGTTTGATGGATTTCGGGGGTTCTTAAGATTAGTTTCTGCCGCTTGCAGAGTTTGCCTATAACAACAACTACCAATCGAGTTTTCAAATGGCTAAGTATGAGGCTTTGTATGGGAGGCAGTGTCGGTCTCCGGTCATATGGCTCCATATGAGGCTATTGGGTACTGACTTGGTTCAGGATGCTTTGGGAAAGATTAAGTTGATTCAGGATCGACTTCGCACGACACAGTCTAGATAGAAGAGTTATGCTGATAGAAAGGTTCGTGCTGTTGCCTACATGGTAGGGGAGAAAGTATTGCTCAGTGTTTGTCCCATGAAGGGTGTTATGAGGTTCGGTAAGAAGGTAAGTTGAGCCCTCGGTATATTGGGCCTTTTGAGGTGCTTGAGAGGATTGGAGAGGTCGCCTACAAGCTTGCATTGCCGCCTAGTCTATCAGGTGTTCATCTAGTGTTTCATGTTTCCATGCTCAGGAAGTATTTCGGTGACCCGTCTCATATTTTGGACTTCAGAGCGGTTCAGTTAGATGGGGATTTGACTTATGATGTATAGTCAATGGCTATTTAGGATCGACAGGCTCGAAAGTTGAGGTCAACGAATATAGCTTCACTGAAGGTGCAGTGGAGAGGTCAACCAGTCGAGGAGGCTAATTGGGAGACCAAGCGGGAGATGCAGAGAAGATATCCACACCTATTTGAGACTCCATGTATGATTCTAGACCCGTTAGAGGATGAACGGTTGTTTAAGAGGGGGAGAATGTAACGACCCGGCTGATCGTTTTGAGTATTATAGCATCGTTCCCTCATTTATTGCTTATTCTATGCTCAATTGTTGTTATGTGACTTGCCTGGGTGGTTGGTTTGGTTCCAGGAATGTTTCGGAATGAGTTGGGACACTTAGTCCCAAGGTTGGAAGTGTAAGTTGAAAGAGTTGACCGGATGTTGACCTATGTGTAAATGACTTTGGAATGGAGTTTTGATGGTTCTGATAGCTACGTATGGTGATTTTAAACTCAGGAGTGTGTCCGGACATTGATTTGGAGGTCCGTAGGTGATTTTGGATTGACTTGGTAAAAGTTGGAAAAGTTGAAGTTTCGAGAGTTGAGAATTTTGATCGAGAGTTGACTTTGTGGTTACTAGGCTCGGGTTTTTTGGTTCCATAAGTTTGAGTAGGTCCATTATGTCATTTATGACTTGTGTGAAAAATTTGATGTCAATCGGAGTTAGTTTGATAGGTTTCGGCATCGATTGTTGGAGTTGGAAATTCATTAGTTTCACTAGACTTGAATTGGGGCGTGATTCGTATTTTTGATGTATTTTGATGTGATTTAAGGCTTCGACTAAGTTTGTACGATATTTTAGTACTTGTTGGTATGTTTGTATGAGGTACGGGGGCCTCAGATGGATTTTGGATGGTTAACAGATTGAAATTAGACTTAGAAGAATTTCTGATGCTGCTGATGTCTGGTGCCATCACACATGCGGAGGATTGGTCGTAGGTGGACGACCGCAGAAACAAACCCGGGGTCACATGTGCGGTCTTGTGGGAGTTGGGTACTGGTCACAGGTGCGAGGGAGTTTTCCGCATCTGCGAGCCAGCAAATACGATAAGTCTCCGCAGATGCAGAGTTTGGTTTAGGTGGCTAGCGATCGCGGAAGCCGAGGGGAATGCGCAAAAGCAGACGCGCTGAAGCAAAGGGAAGACCGCACAAGTGGTCTCGCAGGTGCGAAGGTTGGGCCGCAGATACAGCTGGTTGGGTCCTTAAGTGGATTCCGCATAAGCTGACCTTTTTCCGCAAAATCGGAGCCACAGGTGCGAAAATTCCTAGGCAGAATATAAAATCGAGGGATTGAGTTATTTTCTCATTTTTGGACTTTGCAAGTTTGGTTGGAGGCAACGTTTGAGAGGGGTTTCATGATATTTCAAGAGGTAAGGCACTTTTGGTCATTTGTATCTATTAATATTGAATACCCATTGAATTTCCCACCAAGATTTTGTGTTTTTAAGGTGGAATTTGGGGAATTTTGGATTAGGGATTGAAGAGTAAGATTTGGGGGTTTGAGTGGTGATTTGATATCAGAATTGGGTAATTTTGCTATAGTTGGACTCGTTATCGAATGAGTGTTCGTATTTTGTAAATTTTGTTAAATTCTGAGATGTGGGCCCACGGTTGACTTTTGGGTTGACTTTCTGACTTTTTTAAAGAACCTAGCTTTATCATATGAATTGATTTCTATAGATTGTGTTGATTTTATTAAGTTGTTTGTGGCTAGATTCGAGTCGTTCGAAGGCCAATACGTGAGGCAATGGCTTGTTGGAGTAGAGATTTGTAAGGGTTAAGGTAAGTAACACTTTTAAACTTAGTTCTGAGGGTATGAACCTCTGAAATATGTGTTATGTGGTTGGTGTTGAGGTGACACATATGTTAGGTGACGGGCAGGTGGGCGTGCCCCGTGATAATTGTGACTCGATCGATTCTGTAGTACTGTGTCGTTATCAAACATGGTTGACATTCATGAAACTCCTACTTGTTAGAGTAATTGAGCTACAATCCATGCTAGAAAGCATTCCTAGACGACATGCTTGTTCTGTTGGGACCCACATAGGTCATATCTACTGTTGAATTATTTGCTTAAATTGCAATTATCTACTCAGTCACAGCTATCATTTGTATATCATATCTCAGTCTTCGTTGCCATTTATTGTTACATCATATTATCATTGTTTGGGCTGATCTTCATGAGATTTGTGAGCCCGAGAAACTGGAGAAATTGATGACTGAGTGAGGCCGAGGCCCAAATAGTGAGTTATGTTTAAGGGATCGGGCTGCACGCCACAACATGCTTTATTGATTCATGCCATGATTGGCTTATATTAGTACTTGGGCAGGATCCGCCCCTCCGGAGTCTGACATACCAGCAGTGAGCACAGGTACCTACTTAGTGCGAATACCAAGTGCGAGTGCCGAACGCGAGTGTTGAGTGACTGAGCGTGCTTAGTGACTAGGAGTAGTGAGTAATTGAGCGTGATAAGTGAGATTGAATACTCCGAGAGTATGTGTATGACTTTATCACTGTGTTGCATTACAGTTAGCATACGTAATTGACATGTAGATATAGAGATGTAACATTCCTCATATCAGTAACACTAGGCATATTTTATCTGTGTTGAACTTAAACTGTTAAACCAGAAAGCATGTCTACATTTTTGTACTGTTAAAATCTGCATTTTGACTGCACCTGTCTGAGCTCGTCACTGCTTTCAGGCCAAGGTTAGTCCTGTTACTCATTGGGTACATTGGGTTGGTTGTATTCATACTATTCTCTGCATTTCGTTTGCAGATCCAGGTACTTCTGGGCACGATGCTTGCTAGATTGGGAGCTTCATCCGTTTGGAGACTATTGAGGCAGTTGCCTTGGCGTCTACAGACCTCGACTCTCCTTCTTTTCAATTTATTAGCACGGTTCTATCTTTCTAGACATTTGTTTTAGTACTTAGACTGTATTGTTATTTAGATGCTTATGTACTAAGTGACACCCAGATTTTGGGAAATTTTGTATTGAGTCCCAGTATTTTCTTATCAGTTGTTTATGAGATTTTCACTATCAAGCTTATTTCTTTATGTTTTCAATCTAATGATGCATAGTTATTTGTGATTGTCGGCTTGCCTAGTATTGAGATAAATGCCATCACGACATGTGAGATTTTGGATCGTGACAAGGGTTCACTTGGAAAATAGAAGATAGAACATGTACAATTAAGTTCAAGTAGAGAATGTAAGGGCGAGCCTAGGAACAAAAGATATAACATGAAACGAAAATTTCAATTAAATGCATGAAAGAAGCCTATTAGTCTAAACCGGTCAAATACTACATATAAGACCGTGTACAAACTCGTCACCTCGTGTACACGCATTTCACATAACTCACATAGTTCCATCAATCCAAAACCTAAGGGGTAGTTTCTCCCACACAAAGTTAGGCAAGATACTTACCTCAATTTGGCAAAATCAACACTCAAATTAGCTTTTCCTTTACAAATTCACCTCCGCTCGGCTCAATCTAGCCAAAGACGACTTAAATACATCAAACAATACAATAGAAAATAATTTCAATTAACAAAACTATGATATTTATACAATTTCCAAAAGGTCAACAAAAGTCGACTCTCAAATCTCAATTTTTTCTTTTTTCAAAACTTTGACAAAAACCCCCATATTTCCTCTTAGATTCTCATGAATTTGATTTTAAATCTAGTATATAATCATGAAATATAGTTGAAAATTGATTAGAATCACTTACGCAATAGTTTGGTATGAAAATCTCTTCACAAAATCGCCTCCTACCGATTCTAGGATTCAAAATATGTTACAAATGAAGCTAAGTCCCGATATGAAAGTCTTAATACCAACCTCAGATATCGCATTTGCAACATGAGGTTCGCAAATGCGATAGTCTACAATGGTGTCACAAAAGAGAAACCTGACCAACTCTGCCTAAGTCGCAAATGCGACACAAGTGTCGCAAAAGCGAGTTTAGAGTCTTCGCAAAAGCGACAACTTGTGTCGCAAATGCGGAAGCTGCTTCAATCGCAAATGCGATAAAGTTATTCGCAAATGCGAAATCCCCTGTTCCATCCCACCCTTGCAAATAGAGAATGATCTTGTAAATGCAGACATCGCAAATGCAATAAAAACCTCGCAAATGCGGGAACAGAGCACCAGAACCAGCTTAACTTCTATAAACTCCTCCGGAACGCATCCAAAACTCATCCGAGCCCTCGGGGCTCTAAACTAAATATTCACACAATTCTAAAAACATAACACGAACTCGCTCGCATAATCAAAACACCAAAATAACATCTAGCATCACGAATCGGATGCCAAAATGCATGAAAATCATAATGAACTTCAAGAACTTCTAGAATTGCAATCAAACGTTGGAACCACATCAAACCAGCTTCAAATGATGCCAAATTTTTCATGCAAGTTCCAAATGACGAAACAAACCTATTCCAAGTCTCGAAACGAAAATCCGAATCCGATAGCCTTAAAGTCAAACCATGGTCAAATATAGGAAAATTCAAAACCTTTAATTTTCCAACTTCCGCCAAATGGTGCCGAAACCTTCTCGAAATATCCAAATGCAAATCCGGGCATATGTCCAAGTCCAAAATCACCTTCCGGACCTACAAGAACCATCAAAATGCCAATTCAAGGCCAAATACTCAAAACAAACTTGGTCAACAGTTTCAATTCCAAACTTCTCAAGTGGGAGTCCTCCTTCAAAATCAATTCCGAATCACTCAAAAACCAAAGCCTTCGATGCACGCAAGTCATAATACATTATGTGAAGCTACTCATGACCTCAAATTGCCGAACTGGACGCAATATCTCAAAATGACCGGCCGGGTCGTTACATTGTTACCAATTATATCGAATTGTATTGTTATCCCAAAACAATGTTTGTTTTGATTGTTTATTTAAAATTGATTGTATTGTATTGTTAAATTCATTATTTCGGAATAATAAAAAGTCCCATTTCACTACTAGAAATCTGAAAAAACCCGTCCACATCATTCCGACCGAAATCGGTCAGAAGAGAAAACCGTCTGAAATCGGTCGGAAAGTATTTAAATTGGTCAAAAAAGTAAAATTTATTATTTTACACAAAGATACCGACCACCTTCGGTCGAAAAATATGGTCCCACAATAAATAAACACTGCTATGTCTGACACATATAAAAATTGCGACCGACGTCGGTCAAACAATTGGTCAATCTTTGACCATGACCTGATCAGACTTGCATATTATCTTCTAAAGAAAAGTTTAATTAGATAAATTCAAATATACCAACCGAGAACAGTCAGAATTTTTGATTTATTTTTTTCCGCCCAAGCTCAATTATATTTTTTCAATAACAAAAATAGTTTTTTAAAATTATTATGAATTTATCGACCAATTTCGGTCAGTATTAGTGGTCAAAAATGGTCAACCACATATAAATTATTGTTATTTATAATCTATATATATTTAACAATATAAATTACACACACACACACACACACACACACATATATATATATATATATATATATATATATACACATACAAATATAAGAAATCAAATCTTGAATGTTTAAGTGACTAGATGCTCCGGTATAATGAGTGGCAAGATGCTCCAAGATGTGTACAATCGATAGATTCTTGAATGTTTTATTTTCGATCACCTTATTAGTACTTTGCTCGGATACTTCATTAGTGGACCAATTGAAAATTCAATTATATTCGATTAAAACTTACTATAACATATTTAAAAACACAATGTATAGCTCTATAAGATGAATTTAAATTATTGTTATTTACAATCTATTTATATTTAACAATGTAAATTGTATATATAAATTGGTTAAATATATATCAATTGCATATACCAATAATTTAAAATCATCTTATAGAACTATACATTTTATTTTTAAATGTGTTAAAGTAAGTTTAAATCGAATATAATTGAATTTTCAATTGATCCACTGATGAAGTATCTGAGCAAAGTACTAATAAGGTGATCGAGAATAAAATATTCAAGACTCTATCGATTGTACACATCTTGGAGCATCTAGTCACTTAAATTTCAAGATTTGTTTTCTTATTTATTCATCGATCAATCATTCGAGCAATATAATGAATAGTTGAGAATAAATCATCAACGCATGTCATACATATGTAAGTGTAAATTATCATAAATGAAATAAAATCATACACTCTATTATAATCTGTTACATGTATACGGATATAAAGTGTAATTTATACGAAAGCACACAGATGATAAATATTATATATATAATTGATCGAGTTTAATTGAAATAGTCATTGTATCCAACATGCTATGATACACTTACTGTCTTAGTAAATAGATAATAAAGTGTATTGTTGATGTAATGCTATGGTAAAACTTAAAATGTAGTGCTATATATAAATCTAATTATAAATTATTTTATTACAATGTTGTTTAAACACAACATCGACCGCTATCGTGTGTGTGTGTCTCTCTCTCTCTCTCTCTCTCTCTCTATATATACACATCTAGATGTGTATAAGAGACAGGTGTGTGTGTGTGTGTGTGTGTGTGATAACCCCAAACTCCCTCCGTAGGATGTCGTAATGGCATCTAGTCTCTAAGGCTAGGTAAGCTGATTACTATATCAATTAAACCAATTATTAACAATGCTAATTTGAAATAGAGTTTAATATGAATACTGATACAAGAGCGAAATGAGCCTATGCGGCAATAATCCTAACAAACTCCCAAGACTGGTAATACAAAGTCATGAATTCTAGTTAAGTACATGAAAAGATCTCAAAGATAGAAATACAATACTGTTCAAGTGACAATCTGACAGTACAATATAAGGAAAGGACTCCAAGGGATTGCGACAACCAAGCAGCTCTACTTGAATCCTTGCAATCAACAAACTAACTCCGCCCGAGTCAGATATCTCCAATACTTATCTCTGCACAAAAATGTGCAGAAGTGTAGTATGAGTATACCATGATCGGTACCTAGTAAGTATCAAGACTAACCTCAGTGGAGTAGTGACGAGGTACAAGTCAAGACACTCACTAGACAAATAACTTGTGCAGTATAGAAGTATAAAGCTAATAATGGAAAGCAGGAATCAGTAAATGGCAATAAGAATCAACATGTGATATAAACAGTAAGGCAATAGGAACACCATGAAAGTACTGTTGAAACCAAATAAGGAACACAACGACAACCAATAAATCGAGTCGTTCTAACACAACGTTCACAACGAAATCACTTTGTAAGACTTTATCTCTTAGTCATAAGTCACGGGTCTCAACCCACCATTATATACTCACAGCACCTCGTGCACACATCCCGAATCATAACCGCACGAAAATATCACGTGCCAATATCTCAAACCACCCGGCATGATCACATGCTCACAATCAAAATCCGCCTGGCGTGGTCACAGGCTCACAATCACAATCCTTCCGGCATGATCACAGGCTCACAATCAGAATCCGCCAGGCATGGTCACAGGATCACAATCACAATCCACCCGGCATGGTCACAGGCTCACAATCACAATCCGCCTAGCATGGTCACAGGCTTAATAGCAACATGAAGACGGTAATACAAGTACACATGGGTGTGATCAATAAAGGTCAAATTTCATACTCTTGATCATAAGTGGCATGCTATAGTGTTTACTTATGCGAGTGTACTACTACTACCCAAGTCAACAAGTAATATTAAAGACATCGAGTAGCTAATCGAAGTAATAAAACAAGTCACGCAAGGTGTATGACATACACAAGGAAAATCACACCATCACACGAAAATCACCAATACAATGTCCCCAAGCCATCAAACATCACCCCTGACATTGCCACCCTTATCTCTCTGATAGCCACCCGTATCACTCCTCCCTAACATTATCGTTAGCCACCCTTACCTCTCCGATGCCACCCGTATCACTCCATATAATAGCCACCCTAATTGCTTCGCCCGAACAATAACACAATAGCTACTCGTATCACTTCGTACATTCAACAATAGTGAGATGTCACCCTTATACCCCGCATAACAACATCGGTGAAATGCTACCCTTATACCCCGCATAACAACAACTGAACAACACAATAATTCACATGTGCTATCATCACAACAACACAACATATCAACTCGTATAACAAGTGCCCATAGGCCACAACCTTTCCAAATATCCAAAGATATCAATATTTCCACAACAAATAGCCCACGACTCAACACAACGTATATAGAATCTCAATAACAACAAAGTGAACGGAAAAGTAACTCGACAAGGAACACACCCCATTTAAACACAACTCAATTAAAATAGATTAATGACTTCTGATAACCTCAATTCCGATTAATTGTTTAAGGATAAACTCAATAGTGAATGTATTTCTATGAAATGGAAACTTTCGATTCTATGTATGAATAGGCTAACAATGAAAGAGATGGAACGAACTTGTATTAGGTATAAATACATGCGAATAACCCGGCAACAAAAGTATATCATGTAACAACAATTTCAACTAAGAGTAACTCCACAATAAAAGAAATCACATAATGATAAAAGTGATAATAACTTCAAATAAAGCATATAAGAGCAAACTCGACAAGTAAGGAATGCGACAGATAATGACAACTTCAAATAGAGCATGTGATAGTATACATGACGAATAAAAGATATAACATGTGCTAACAATTCCAAATAAGTACATGAAAGAAGCCTAAGAGTCTAAACCGGTCAATTTTCCACATATACGTCCGCGTACGTACTCATCACCTCGCGTACACGGCTTCACATAAAACAATTAGCACAAACGACTCAAATCCTAAGGGGTACATCCCCCCCTCCCCCCCC